>JABMDN010016569.1:0-10474 GCA_017165825.1 Hepsetus odoe
CCAATCACACTCACTATGACCTTATTAGAAAGAGGAGAGGAAATCATCAAACATTTTCAGCAACAAATCAGAGGAGACTTTTTTTCTTTCTCCATATTTATCAAAAGAGTGTCAGCGCTGATCAACACAACTCCACCTCCATCTCTATAGGTGTGTGTGTGTGTGTGTGTGTGTGTGTTGAACATACAGGAAACTGACTTCAGAGAGAGGAAACACTCCAGTGTAATACACCATTAAAGATCCACACACACACACACTCACACGCACACACACTCATACGCACACACACTCACACGCACACACACACACACACACACACACACACACACACACACACACACCTATAGATATGGAGGTGGAGTTGTGCTTATTAGCACTGACACTAGTTTCATAAATGTGGAGAAAGAAAACACACACAAACACACAAATACACACAAATAAGCGACATTAAGGATGTTATTTCCCAGAAATTGTTCAAATTTCATTATTACTCCGCAGAAAACAGAGGAGGAATAATATCAGGATATCTATATTTACAAACAGAATAGAAACTTATAACAAAAACTAAAATATCAAACATAGTTTTCGCTCTGAAAGCTCGAAGACTTTGTGGTTGTCCTTTACTTTTTCAGCACATTGTTACAGCTGGTGTTAGAACACAGCACTACACTATATTCTCCACTAGATGGCAGCAGAGGATTACAGTGAGGATTAGAAGAGGATAATTATCAGTGGCTGTAGTAACTTGTAGATAAGGGCTGTGAAGTGTTTCATTCACTGAACTGACCGGTTCTGGTCACTGATGAAGCTTTAATGTCTTATTTGCTATCTCACATACATCAGAAACATAGAAAACAATTCATTAAAATATAAAAACATTTCATGCAACTATTACCAGCATCCCTTTATTTTACCCCACTCTCGGTGTAAAGGCACAGTATTACTGAATTAAAGCACCAAATTAAAACCTGTGAGAAAGAGAGAATTCTTTAAACAGAAACTGAAGCTTTCCTTCACAGGTCTGTAAGTGTGTGAGTGTGTGAGATAGATAGATAGATAGATAGATAGATAGATAGATAGATAGATAGATAGATAGATAGATAGATAGATAGATAGAAAGATAGATAGATAGAAAGATACATACATACATACATACATAAAGTACTGTGCAAAAGTTTTAGGCAGGTGTGGAAAAAATGCTGTAAACAAAGAATGCTTTCAGAAATGGAAGTGTTAATTATTTATTTTCATCAATTAACAAAATGCAGTGAATGAACAAAAGAGAAATCTAAATCTAATCAATATCTGGTGTGATCAGCCTTTGCCTTCAAAACAGCATTAGTTCTTCTATGTACACTTGCACACAGTTTTTGAAGGAACTCGGCTGGTAGGTTGTTCCAAACATCTTGGAGAACGAACCACAGATCTTCTGTGGATGTAGGTCCTCACATCCTTCTGTCTCTTCATGTAATCCAGACACACTGGATGATGTTGAGATCAGGGCTCTGTGGGGCCAGAAGAACTGATGCTGGTTTGAAGGCAAAAGGTAATAACACCAAATATTGATTTGATTTAGATTTTTCTTTTGTTTGCTCACTTTGCATTTTGTAAATTGCTAAAAATAAACAATCATTATTTATATTTCTGAAAGCATTCTTTGTTTACAGCATTTTTTCCACACCTGCCTAAAACTTTTGCACAGTACTGTACATAGATAGACAGATAGATAGATAGATAGATAGATAGATAGATAGATAGATAGATAGATAGATAGATATGTTTCATTTCCTTTGGAAGAGATCAATGTTCATAGTAAAACACCCTTTACTGTGTGGTACAGTCTTCACATAAAACATGCAGCTGTGTAAGGTTCAGATCTTCATGTTTAATCTGGAACAGCCATGCAATGTTCATTTGAACAGCTGTTAATCCAATGTTCGCTTCAAACAGTTTCATACAGATGACCCAAACTGTCAGTTTAACTCTTAACAGGCCTGTCAGTAATAAACTGTGAAAATGTGTAAAAGAAAGTGTTCAGTCTTGATAGAAGTGAATGAACGGCTGGTAGATAAAGATGTGATCACACTCAGACATCTGACATGTTTTATACCACAAACCAAAATTTTTTCATTTAGTGTAACTCTTACTGAGAAATATATTTGTACAAATATGTGTGACGGTGGGGGTGTTAAAAATTCCATTCACTACAGAAAAGCTCTCAGTGGTTCTGAAAAGTTCACTGGGCCACTACCTCTCACACTGACTACTTTCAGCTCCCTGCAGCGGGTTGACCCTGACCTGTACTCTGTGCTAGGTGGTGCTTCTCGACATGTTTCTGGATAGCCATGCACATGCTTCTTGCCCATGTTGCTGTTGACATATCAGACCATCACCAAACTTTTTAGACACTTCTTGTACTTATGGTGGTGCTGCTGGTGTTTAAAAAACTCTTTTCACTCCAGAGCAGCTCTCAGTGGTCTTGGAAATTCACCCTTGACTCCACTTCAGCACCATGTCAAATATCTTGAACTAGTCCTCATCCACTTCACCTCATCATTTCCTCTTTGCTGAGAGACCCTGGTGCTGTCTGTAATGCTGCATCATTAAATTATGAGTGAAGTGAAAGACAGTTTGGTCAGAAATCACTGTAACCAGGGTTGTAGTCAGTTATGGGGTCACTGAGCTCCAGAGCTGGTTAATTACCATCACTCATCAACTGATGCCTGACAGAATAAGTTCCAGCTTTAAGAAGAGAAGACACAGATCAACAAGACATAACATATTTGATGTATTTGTTTACTCAAACATCACGTAAATAAATCAACATGAATAAAAACACATTCAACAGTCATGTTTACTGAAATGTAGAAGATAAGTTCATATATATTCAGATTCCCTGGTCACTGGTTCACTGTGTTTTTATTAAAAACGGAGGAATCGTGGTTGTGTATTGTGTGCTGTACTGTGGTGTGATCAGTTTAAAGTGTCACTTTCATTTCATTTCACTTTAATTCATTTTCAGACATCTACATGTAGCCTGTTCATCAGGAAACAAAAGCAAACAGCTTCAGTTTCGTGGAGGTCAGCAAACAGAAGTTTTAGAGAAATACTTATTATGGATAAGTATGGATTATGGATATACGTTTATATCCATTAACTGAAAATGTAAATGTTGATAATGCAGTGCGTAATGTAACAATATGCTCATTAATATTCAACTGGAAAATGTTTAAAGTGTTCAAAATAATTAGCAAAATATTTGAGTAAAACTTTGTGAGTAAAAAGAAACAAATTCAGTTTATGATTTTTTTATTTAAACCAACAGCTTCACAGTTTCCACCTGCTTTTGTAAGAACTGTGAAGGTCAAGGGGCTGCAGCAGAATAAATCTAGATTATTTTTAAATTGAGTCTTTACAACCCATCCTGACTCCAGGCGTTTAAAAAAATATCTAAATACTACAAGCTCAATAATGTGAGCGGCAGGATGTGTATACGGGTTATAGGACTTGGTATTATAATTATTATGTCAGGAAATAAAAAAATAAGCTACTGTAATAATTCATTTAAAGATTTAAAGTAACTGAAATGATTGATGATTCACAGCATAAAGATCAAATGGAAAGATTTGATTGATTTCTTAGACACTGTTCCACTGGCTGTCTTTGTGTTTAAAGTGTGGTATGTTTCCTCTTCACTAAACTTTTTATTTCACCACAGAAATACCCATCTTTATTCTCTTTGTAACGTGTTCATATTAATCACATTTTTCTGGTTCAGTAGTGACAATAACACCTCAGCACGGTAAAGGTTCTCTGGTACTCTGTGCTCTGTGATCTACTGCTTGGTACAGTAAAGAGAGCAGAGGGGTAAAGAATGAACTCTCAGATCACAGTTGATCATTTCAGATTTTACACTTAAATCAAAATGACTCAAGATACAGAATTTAAGTTACAGCTGTGATTAAGCCCTTTTTGATACCATTTTACATGACAATATTTATGGACTTGGGAGGAAGTCAGATGTGACGTTACAATGTGAGATAACACTGAAGAAAAAGTCCTTCACTCATTTATCAACATGGCAGACATATTATACAAATACACAAATGAAATAGATCCATCTTCATAGGTTGTTAAGTGGAAATCAATGTTTTCAGTCTAAAAATGGCATTTTTCATTTTAGTAGTGATGGGTTTGCTAATAAAAACCCCAGGGTTTCAGAGTCAATGATGATGAAGATATTTATTGCTAGATAATTATTAATGTCAAATTATTGAAAGAGGAAAAACAGAAGATGAGAATTTTACTGTTGAAAATCTGAACCTGCCTGAATATGAATATAACTTTTTTGAAATATCATGACTGCAAGTGCGAGAAGAAAAATGGCTGAAGCAATTTGAAAACAACACTGAAGATGTTAAAAAAAAAAAAAGATAAAACAATAAAACACCTCATGTTATTGGATTGTGTGACATTTTGGGCTTGTTTCTTCATAAAATATATGCAAACCTAAACCTCGTTAGGATACATGAGAATAGACTCTGTGGATTACCGGAAACTTTTACATTTTAGCTCTTTCTGCCAGAAAGCTAAAGCTGGGTCAGAGTTGGGTTTTCCAGGGCAGATGCCTTGATCAAACAGGACCATCAAGAATTACAGGAAGAGACTCATTGCTGTCTTATGTTGCCAAGGCGAGATCACTAAAATACTATATACAGGGGTGCCAATAATTATTTGCAACAAAGAGTGTTTAAGACTTTCATATTTTATGTGATTAAAGCTATAATTAACAAAATGTATGAAAAAGTATGAATTATGATCAATAAAATCATTTGTTATGCCTGAAGAGATTTAAATGTAACTTCCTGAAAAGAGACACTGGGTGTGGTCTCTCAGTCTTCTCTTTCTGAGGCTCCTCCTCCACATCTTCATAGTCTGGAATATTAAAGTATATATTTTATAGAACACTGTAATACAGCATTGTAAAAACATTGTTCTGGAGAACAGAGTGTAATCTACAAGAAATTATATCACTTGAAATGTTAGTGCTGTGTCAAACACAGAGAGAGGAAAGAGAGTAAAACTGATGATGGACCTCCGGCGTTTCACTCAGATGTAAATCAGTTCTAGTGGTCAGCATGAGTCATTCATTAGAGAATTACTCATAGGGTGTTACAGTGTGACCCGCTATTAACGCAGAAAGCCACACTTGGTAAGGACCCAAAAGCAGCACCTGAAGCTGCCAGCAGCCGAAATAATCCAGGAAACCTGAGATACCACGGTCAACCTGAAAACAGGTGGAAAACAAAACGCTAAAACGAGTAGAAACAAAATGCTCAAAATGCTCTCAAAAGCATTAACTCGGACGGGGGTGTAGCGTCAGTCAGCACAAGAAGCCGAGGCTCGAGGGTGTCGAACTGTTGCAGGGGCAGGGGCAGGGGCAGGGGCAGCTGAGAGTGAACTCATGGCTCTTTACCAAATTACCATCTGTTTCGTAAAACGACCCAGCAACTCTACACAGGTTTCCTTTCCTTTAAATAGGCAAGTGGGCAGATGAAAGGAAACACTGTTGATTACTATGCCTGACTCCCCCTAGTGCCCCATCGGGGTAAAGCTCTTACATAGGGCAATACATTCTACAGTTTGTTCAGAAGAGCAAGATTAACCTAATTAGAAGCAAATGTAGTTTAGAGCCTCTGAGGCTTAAAAAATAAGCATAGACAGGAACAAAGAGCAATTTAACCTGAGGATTATAACAATAAATATTTAACCTTTATGCCAGGATGACCACATGAAGATAAATTCTAACAATAAAAAACAATCTGCAATCAATATTTCTCTACATTTTGTTAAGATGTCATTATGTTGGAGTTTAGTCCAGTGGAAGCAGCATCAGACGGACCAAACTGTGTTAAACTTATTCACACGTCTAAATGAATTGCCTTTACGGTACTCACCAGGAGTTGCTACTCACCACTTTCATTCTGTCCAGTAGTAATGACATCATCATAGTTCCCTGGTGGGTCCACTTTAAACAACGTAAGAAGATAAATTAGATCAATAAGAAACAAATCTGATATTTAACTGTGTTGAAGATTGGGTGTTAAATTATTTGTCGACATGAAGAAACTCTTACTGGTAATGATGTTGGAGTTTGGTCCAGCAGTAACGGCAACTGCTATGTCTTCTGTCGCAATAGCTTTAATTTCATGATAAATATCATTAAATCAGCATCAGTATCATCAGTGAGTGTGTTGATGTTTGAGATTACAGAGCTGTTACATTACAAGTCATACCTGTTACAACAGCTGAGCTCAGATCAGGAGTGGGAGTGATGACATCATCATAACTCTCTTCTACACCCTCTACACCAAAACACAGAGATATTTAACAGATATAAAATTATATTTTTATAATTGTGATTGATTTCCATCATAGTAAAGTTCTTTTCCATGAACTGAAATGTCTATTTTAAAATGTAAAGATTCAGTCATTAATATGACCTGCAGTGTGTGGCAGAGCTGGTCTGGACTCAAAAGCAGATTCTTAATTTTAACTCCTGCTGGACTCTATAGATGAGCTGCTGTTGCCTTTTCTGACAACATATAACTCTCTGTCTCTGTTTTTATTTAAATCTTGTTTTCTCTCGTCATGTAAATATGTATATATATATAGCTCATGTATAGCTCTTGTATATGGATGTTCTTCATTCTTTATATTTTTCCTATTTTTCTTTGCATATATCTTTCTATATTCTTTCTGTCTCCTTGATAAAGGGCCCTGTAACACCCACATTTCCCATTCGTGGGATAATAAAAGATTACTCTATTACTCTATTCTATTCTCTCTCTTTTTTAGGTAACCTCTGTTTGTTCAATATTAATATTAATTAATAACATTGAACTTTATGGAGCGATCAGCGAACCCCAAAACTCCCACCCAGACGGACTGTTTATTGTTGCTTTTGTGTATTTCAATCATGCAAATCTCAAGTCAGTTCTCCCTAAATTTCATCAAAATGTGGACTTTGCAACAAGGGGGGAAAACATGCTGGACTGTGTTTAAACAAACATGGCCGGCGCGTGCAGAGCGGAGCCCCGCCCCCACCTCAGACACTCAGACCACATCTCTGTTCTGCTGATCCCAGTGTACAGACCCATTGTCAGGCGTGTGAGGCCCACGCTGAAGCAGGTAAAGACCTGGCCCACAGGAGCCATCTCTGCTCTTCAGGACTGCTTTGAACATGCCGACTGGGACATGTTGAGGGAGGCTGCAACCTACAGCAACTCCATCAACCGGGAGAAGTACACAGCTTCTGTGACTGACTACATCAGCAAGTGCATTTAGGATGTTACTGTCTCCAAGTTCATCATCACACGACCAAACCAGAAGCAATGGATGACTGCGGAGGTGCGCAGACTCCTGAGAACCTGGGACAAAGCCTTCAAGTCAGGGGACAAGGCTGCCCTAAGAAAAGCGAGGGCGAACCTGTCTCGGGCCATCAGAGCAGCCAAGCAAACAGCGAATCCATGGCCACTTCAAAAACACCAGTGACACACGGCAGAGCATTCAGGCCCTCACCAACTACAGGACATCTCCACCTGCCTGTGACGGTGACTCCTCCCTCCCAGATGCGCTGAACCGCTTCTACGCACGGTTTGATGCGGCGAACAACATGATAATGACGAAGCCCATCCCTCCTCCTAACGACCAGATTCTCTGTCTGACCACGGCCGAGGTGAGAAGATCTCTACTGAGATTCAACCCACAGAAAGCTGCTGGTCCAGACAACATACAAGGTTGTGTGCTCAGAGGATGTGCAGAACAGCTGGCAGATGTTATCACCGATATCTTCAACATCTCACTGAGCACCACTGTTGTTCCCAGGTGCTTCAAGACCACCAGCATCATCCCGGTGCCAAAGAAATCATCTGTCTCCTGCCTCAATGACTATCGTCCCGTCGCACTCACACCTATCATCATGAAGTGCTTCGAGAGGCTGATGTGCCTTCATGAGGCACATCAAGACTCAAATCCCCTCCTCAGTGGATCCACTGCAGTTTGCGTATCATCCCAACTGGACAGAAGAAAGGACAGTTATCAGAAGTTATCAGTTATCAGTTGTCAGAATGCTGTTCATCGATTACAGCTCGGCATTCAACACCATCCCTCAGCATCTGAGTGAGAAGCTGAGACTGCTGGGCCTGAACACCTCCCTCTGTAACTGGATCCTGGACTTCCTGACTTGGAGACCCCAGTCAGTCAGGATCAGCAGCAGCACCTCCAACACCATTCGCTGATGATACAACCGTGGTGGGTCTGATGAGCGGTGGTGATGAGGCGGTGTACAGAGAGGAGTAGAATCAAGAATCTGTCTCTGAACGTTGACAAGACTAAAGAGATGGTTGTTGACTTCAGGAGACCATGCTGAGACCAAGCTCCAATGAATATTAACACTTCACCTGTGGAGATGGTCCAGAGCACCAAGTTTCTTGGTGTTCACTTACCAGCAACCTCACGTGGTCCCTCAACACCAACTCCATCACAAAGAAAGCCCAGCAGCATCTCTACTTCATGCACAGACTAAGAAAAGCCCATCTTCCACCACCCATCCTCACCATCTTGCACAGGGGAACCATTGAGAGCATCCTGAGCAGCTGCATCACTGCCTGGTACAGGAACTGCAACGTCTCAGACCGCAAGTCCTTATGACGGGTAGTGAGAACAGCTGAGAAGATCATCGGGGTCTTTCTGCCTCCTGTTCAGGACATCTTCACCACTCGCTGCATCCGCAAAGCAACCAGCATTGTGGATGATCCCTCCCACCCATCCCACACTCTCTTTTCCCTCTTGCCATCCGGGAAAAGGTTCCGCAGCATACAGGCCTCAACTTCCAGGATGAGAAACAGTTTCTTCCCCCTGGCCATCAGACTCTGATAATCACTTTAACACTACAATACTCTATTACATTTTACTAGTATTTATTTTTTGCACCCGCACTTTAACCAAAACACTGCTGCTCCATCATACTGCCAGTAACATGGGCAGCTTTATTCTGCAACACCGCAAGAACAAAGCAGTGTCGGATGAATGTACTGCTTGTTCTGTCTATTGTCCTGTCTGTTGTTGTCACACTTGTCTGTCTGTCTTGTCTTGTGTCTTATGTCGTCTTGTGTAGCACCAGGGTCCTGGAGGAACGTTATTTCGTTTCACTATGTACTGTGTATGGTTGAAATGACAATAAAATCCTACTTGACTTGACTTGACTAATAGTTGTTTTTTTTTAATTAACCTACTTCTGTCTGACAAACGGCAAACTCAAATCTCTACCTCTTAACAACTGTTTTTAAGGTGTCATTTTTGTGTAATGGGCTCAGCCTGAAGGGGACAGGTCCATCCTTTGAGTCTCTAAAGCTCTAAATAAGACTCATTGTAACTTTGATTTTGGTTCGGTCACTGTTTACTTGGATCTGGGGCTTTCTATTAATTAATAATTCATTAAATGACGTTCAACATAACTGCCCTTCATGAAAATAAGTATGCAGAGTGTAACACTATGGATATTTACATGTATTGTGTATTTCTTGTCTTTTCAAACTTAATTCTGTCATTAAACTAATCCAGACAGCACTTGTTTGATGAAATTATATTTATGAAAAAGGTCTACCACCCAGCATGAAAGAAAATCTAATGGAAACACTGCACCAGTTATACTCTCCGACTTCTCTCCAGGAGTGAGCACCTCATAGTTCTTTGCTGTTTCCTCGTTTTCTGATTCACCTAAGTCAAATAAAAGCAGGAGGTCCTTATCAACAGCACAATTATATTTTTACATTGTGTTTAATATAAAGGTAAAATCAAGTGATAAATTAATAAAACACCCACTTATCAGACCACTGGTGGTGACGTCATCATAATATTCTGCCTTTACTCCAGTCAGAGGATTTGCTGAAAAAGGACAAAATGTCACTATATTAAAAGTTACAATCACTTTTAAAGAGTATTTTACTCTGAAACAGCAAAAGCAGCAAAAGTCACGAGACAATTTCACAGAGGACGACTCAGTTAAAGAGTCCAGTGAGTAAATTAAAGCAACAATTGTTTTTGTAATATTTGGGAAAAACAGACTCTTATCTGAAAGAAGTCCTTCTTCCATGTCCTCATGTCCTGACTGCTGATCAGAGCGGATACTTCCTGTTAGAGAAGAGCCATGAAAAGTCATGAAATTTGTTCAGAATGCAGGGCCACCCACAAATTCACCACACTGAATTGTGATTTACTGAGTGATTAACTCTGTAAATCAATTTTACAGCCAGGCAGCGGTGGCCTATTGGTTAGGGAGTTGCCCCCTGTATCAGAAGATTGTGGGTCCAGTTCCCTCACCAGTAGGTTGCCCTGAGGTACCCTTGAGCAAGGTACCGTCCCCGTCACTGCTCCCTGGGCACTTTCAATAGCTGCCCACTGCTGCACTGTG
>JABMDN010016595.1:0-12281 GCA_017165825.1 Hepsetus odoe
AGACAGAACAGAACTAGTTCGGCTCTACTGTTCTCTTTAAAACACTGGTTTATTCAGACAGAACAGAACTAGTTCTGCTCTACTGTTCTCTTTAAAACGCTGGTTTATTCAGACAGAACAGAACTTGTTCAGCTCTACTGTTCTCTTTAAAACGCTGGTTTATTCAGACAGAACAGAACTAGTTCAGCTCTACTGTTCTCTTTAAAACACTGGTTTATTAAGACAGAACAGAACTAGTTCAGTTCTACTGTTCTCTTTAAAACACTGGTTTATTCAGACAGAACAGAACTAGTTCAGCTCTATCGTTCTCTTTAAAACGCTGGTTTATTCAGACAGAACAGAACTAGTTCGACTCTACCGTTCTCTTTAAAACACTGGTTTATTCAGACAGAACAGAACTAGTTCAGCTCTACTGTTCTCTTTAAAATGCTGGTTTATTCAGACATTTAGGCGTCGCCACAGTGGATCAACTGTCTCCATTTCTTCCTGTATTTTGCATCTTCCTGCTTCAAACCCACCACCTGCATGTCCTCTCTCACCACATCCATAAACCTCCTCTTTGGTCTTCCTTCTCCTCTTCCTGGCAGCTCCATCCTCAACACATCCTCCTCTTCCAATATAATCCTCGTCTCTCCTCTGGACATGTCCAAACAAACGCAACCTTGCCTCTCTAACTTTGTCTCCAAAACGTCTAACCTGAGCTGTCCCTCTGATATACTCATTTCTAATCCTGTCCATCCTCGCACACCCAACGAAATCTCAGCATCTTTAACTCTGACACCTCCAGCTCCGCCTCCTGCTTTTTCGCCAGTGCCACCGTCTCCAACCCATACAACATAGCTGGTCTCACTACTGTCCTGTAAACCTTCCTTTACTCTCAGCTGCACGCATCTGTCACAAATCACTCCAGCCACTCTTCTCCACCCATTCCAACCAGCCTGCACTCTCTTCTTCTACCTCTCCACACTCGCCGCACTGAACTGTTGATCCTGGCATTTAAACCCACCTTTGTCACCTCCACCTCATCCCAATCCACTTTCCTCCCTTTCATCACACTCATGTATTCAGTCTGCCCTACTCACTTTCATTCCTCTCTCTCCAGAGCATATCTCCATCTCTCCAGGTTCTCCTCAAGCTGCTCCCTACTCTCACTACAGATCACAATATCATCAGCAAACATCATCACCACGGAGACTCCTGGTTCAACTCGTCCACAACCTGTCCATTACTATTGCAAACAAGAATGGGCTCAGTGCTGATCCTTGATGTAATCCAACCCTCTACCTTAAATGCATCCGCTACCCCACTCAGAGCACACCGTTACACTGCCATCACTATCCTGAACTACTCACATACTTCTGCAACACCAGACTGCCATACAAACCACAATGCCCTCCTGACCTTCCTCTGTACCTCCATCAACACCCTCAGAGCAAACATTGTATCTGTGGTGCTCTTTCACGGCATAAAACCATACTGCTGTTCACTGATCCTCACCTCTTTTCTTAACCTAGCTTCTACTACTCTTTCCTATAACTTCATGGTGTGGCTGATCAACTTTATCCCTCAATAGTTACTACAGCTCTGTGCATCACCCTATTCTTGAAGATCAGTACCAGTACACTCCACTCCTCAGGCATCTTCTCACTTGCCAATATTGTGTTAAACAATCTGGTCAGAAACTCAACTGCCATCTCCCCTAAACATCTCCATGCTTTCCCACTGGTATGTCATCCAGTCCAACAGCCTTTCCATTCTTCATCCTCTTCATCGCTGCCCTTACTTCCATCTTGTTTATTTGCTGCACTTCCTGGTTAACCTCCTCCTCACATCATCCAGTCTTCTCCTCATTTTCTTCATTCATCAGCCCAAAGTATTCCTTCCATCTGCTCAATATGCCTGTTCACCAGAGTACGTTACCATTTCTATCTTTAATCGCTTCTGACCTGTAGCACATCTTTCCCAGATCTGTCTCTCTCTGTCTAGCCAATCGGTAAAGGTCCTTTTCTCCCTCTTTACTGTCCAACCTCTCATACAATTCACCAAACAGCTCTTTCAAACTGACCCTCCTACAAAGAATATAATCCACCTGTGAGCATCTTCCTCCACTCTTATACGTCTCTTATACACCTGTGTTCCTCCCACTTTAAAATAAGTATTAACTACAGCCATTTCCATCCTTTGCAAAAATCAACAATCCATCTGACCTTCAGTATCTTCCTGACACCATGCTCTACCCATCACCTCCTCCTCCTCATCACCCTGTTCCTCTACCAACATGACCACAAATTGCACTATCATCACTCTCTCCTGGGTACACTCTCATCACTTCATCTAACTACCCCAGAATTTTTCCTTCTCTTCATCTTACAACCAACTTGTGGAGCATAAGCACTAAATAAACATTCATTATCACTCCTTCAACTTCCAGCTTCAAACTCATCACCTTCCCTGACACCTTTTCACTTCCAAAACACTCTTCACATACTCTTCCTTCAGGATAACACCTACCCATTCCTCCTTCTATCCACACCATGGTAGAACAGTTTAAACGTCTCCAAACACACCTGGCCTTACTACCCTTCCATCTAGTCTCTTGCACACACAAAATGTCAACCTTTCTTCTCCCCATCATATCAGCTAATATGCTAGTTCAGCTCTACTGTTCTCTTTAAAACACTGGTTTATTCAGAACTAGTTCAGCTCTACTGTTCTCTTTAAAACACTGGTTTATTCAGACAGAACAGAATCCAGCTAGCCTCTACTGTTCTCTTTAAACGCTGGTTTATTCACAGAACAAATCCGTTCAGCTCTACTGTTCTCTTTTAAAACACTGGTTTATTCAGACAGAACAGAACTAGTTCATTTCATCACCTCTTTAAACCACTGGTTTATTCAGACAGAACAGAACTAGTTCAACTCTACTGTTCTCTTTAAAATGCTGGGTTTATTCAGACAGAACAGAACAGAACTAGTTCAGCTCTACTGTTCTCTTTAAAACGCTGCTCAGCTCCACTTTCTACACAGAAAGTATTTACAGTCTCTACACTTCATTCACTACTGCAGTCACAACCAATCAGACAAGCAGCTGCTCACACCAACGAATTAGCGCTCAGCAGAGATAAAATATTCAGCCAATCCGCACTCAGAAAGCAGAAAGTCAACCAATCAGCAATCAGGAGGCAGAAAATGTGCTAATCATCACTCAGTAACATGAGCGCTACGGAAATGCCGTGCATTTACGATTTAAGATTGTATTTTTTAAGTGTAGCATTTTGCTCTTAGAATTCTTTCCAAAGTTAATGTAAAGTCCTCCATAAAAGATTAAAATTATATTGTATTAATATTTTTGCCCCCTTTACTCCTGTTCAATAAACAGAGTCTCACGTGCGACTTCTTTTGTAAAAGTGAGATCAGGATTAAAATGATTTAAATGAATCAATTATTTTTAAATGTAGATTTAATTTGGGGAAACAGTTAAATTGGATGGATGGATATATAATAATATAAAGAATGAGGAACAAGTACAGGAGACTGAACTAAACTGTGTGTTGGTGCAGCCTAGACTAAATAATCTTTTTCTTCAGGAGCTATAGTAAAAATCCCTTTGCTTTTACCCCTGTCTTACAGTGTTCCACACCATCGAATTCCAATGAAAAAGCAAACAGATACATCTCTAAACTGAACAGTAGTGCTCATAGATGGCCGGTAGCGAACAGTTACATTTCTAATCAGGCAGCTGATTGAGAAACTGAACAAGAAGAAACCTTGAAATGTTGGTGGAGGATAAGACAGGGCATCATCTGTAAAAGGACCTTTGTTGGTGAAGTGGCAAAAGGTGGGGGAACTGAGGTCAAATCATGACAGCATTGAATATTATTGGTGGAAAACTATTAATGGGATGGATTTATGTAAATTTGAACGTGATTGAAATGTATTAAAAGTCCGATGTTGGGATGAGCGGGTTGGAGCTGCTCCCACTGTACCACGCCTGCTGATACTCTTCAGTAAATTGGTTGTGCTGCATCTCTCTGACTCCGCCTGATTTTTTTGACCACATTGGATTACTGACTTGGAAAAAGTTTCAGATTTAGGATTACACTTCGATTTTCCATGACAGGGCCTCATCCCAAACATCCACCTTTTCAAATGGGCATCTTTCACTTTTACCAACATTATTCAATTCAATTCAATTCAATTT
Organism: Hepsetus odoe; assembly: GCA_017165825.1. Taxonomy (NCBI): domain Eukaryota; kingdom Metazoa; phylum Chordata; class Actinopteri; order Characiformes; family Hepsetidae; genus Hepsetus; species Hepsetus odoe. Next base: position 4,202 of record JABMDN010016595.1, read on the forward strand.
ATTCTTGTATAGCGCCTTTTACAACAAAGTTGCCCCAAGGCACTTTACATTGATGGTCGATGATGGAACAGGTTACAGTGATAGATGTTAAAGCCGGACGACTACGGAGGAGAGGAGCCAAAAACTCCACTATGTGGAGAAAAAAAACCTCTGAGGGTCCAAGGTCAACTGGCTACCCAACCCCCTTGGGTATACTAACAGTACAAAGTTAGTTAGGTTTTAGACTCCAGGATCAGTGAGGAGTCCCAAGTTTCTTCCAGGTACCAATGAGCCACCAGGGTCCCTTGGCGCATCAGATGCATCACACAGACCAGATGATAGCTCGGCATTGGACTCAGGTGATGACCACAACGGGCCCCCCCGGACATGTGGGGAGAGAAATGGAATGAGGGGGTCAGTAATGAGCAGGATCCAGTAGTGACAGACACAGAAATGAAACAACAGTGCGATGGCATGTACAGCAGCACCAGCAACATTAGTAATGGTGCACTATGGTGATTGGGGCGGGTAAGCTAAACTAAAGAAGTAAGTCTTCAGCCGTGATTTAAAGACTGAGACTGAATCGGCAGGCAAGCTGTTCCACAATCTAGGGGCCCTGTAACTGAAAGCTCGTGCTCCTATACATTTATTTATGCGAGGGACAATTAGGAGATCTTTATTCTGGGATCTAAGTGGGCGGTTAGGTGTATAGGTATTAAGCAGTTCGGTTAGGTATATTGGGGCAAGACCTTTAAGTGCCTTGTAGGTTAAGAGGAGGACCTTGAAGTCAGCCCTGTACCTAACAGGAAGCCAATGAAGCGAGGAGAGTATGGGAGTTATGTGGTCGTACTTCCTGCTCCTGCCAACAATCCTAGCGGCAGTGTTCTGAATGCGCTGTAGGGTGCTTAATGTGCCCTGAGAGCTTCCAGAAAGTAGGGCATTACAGTAATCTAATCTACTGTATATAAATGCATGTACTACTTTCGCCGTGTCTTCCATTGACAGAAAGCGCCGTAGTTTGGCAATGTTCCGAAGGTGCAGGAAGCATGTCTTCGCAACTGCATTAACATTGGGATTAAATGAAAGATTTGAATCAAAAATAACACCAAGGTTACGTGCCAGAGTACTAACTGAAAACTTCAACCCTGCATCCCGGATATGCGAAATGATGTTGGCCCTGTCTACATCGCTACTACAAAACAAGAGCAGCTCAGTTTTTTCGGGGTTTAGTGAGAGGAAGTTGTTATTCATCCAATCCCTAATATCACTGAGGCAGCTAATTAAAGTGCCGGTTGATGCTTTATCACATGATTTAAATGATAAGTATAGCTGAGTGTCATCAGCGTAGGGGTGGTAACTAACATTATGCTTCCGTATAATAGTGCTTAGTGGGAGCATGTAGAGGGAGAAGAGCACTGGGCCCAACACCGACCCTTGTGGGACTCCATAGTTAACTAGTGACATAGGTGAGGGGGTGCCATAATCATCCATTTGGATGAAGTAGTAACGGTTTGTAAGATAGGAGTTGAACCATTTAAGTGCTGTTCCGCTAATGCCGACAGTGGAGTGAAGCCTATTTACCAAAATGGAGTGATCTACCGTGTCGAACGCAGCACTAAGATCTAAGAGAACAAGAACAGTGATGTTTCCTGCATCACTCGAGACCATTATATCATTCACCACTCTAGTTAGAGCAGTTTCTGTGCTATGGCCAAGCCGGAAGCCTGATTGGAATTTATCTAAGAGGTTATGCTTGTCTAGATATGACTGCAGTTGTCTCGCAACTAGTTTTTCTAGAATCTTAGAGAGAAACGGGACATTAGAGATGGTCTATAATTACTTGGTGAGCGAGGGTCCAAGTTAGGTTTTTTAAGCTGTGGTCCAACCACTGCTGTTTTAAACTGATTGGGTACTACACCTGAGGTCAAGGATGCGTTCATGATATCAAGTATAGGTGTTGATAGTATTCCTAAGGATTCCTTCAGGAGCTTGGTTGGAATGGGATCTAACCGACAGGTTGTGGACTTTGCCTTGGTTATAACAGAAAATAGCTCAGAGTTATCAATGAGATTAAAATCACTAAAATATTGTGAGCACTGTTCTGCTAATGGATTAATTTGAGGGCTAATAGGGCACATTTGGAGCCTAATGTTGTTAATTTTATCATTAAAAAACTTAAGAAACCTATCGTTAGTAATACTACATGCTGGCCTTTTATCAGTTTTGTCTGTTAGCTGAGCTAGTGTCTGAAATAAATAGCGGGGGTTATGCTTGTTGTTTTCAATAAGCTTTGAATAGTACTCAGTGTGAGCACTATATAGAGCTTTCTTATATTGTTTTAGTTTAGCAGATCATAGAGCCTGAGAGGCTTGGAGACCTGTTGTCTTCCATCTGTGTTCTAGCTTACGGCACTCCCGCTTAGCAGCCCGTGTGTGATCAGTGAACCAGGGAGAGTGCCTGATAGTTCTGACCTTCTTTATCTTAATTGGGGCTACCTGATCAAGGATCTGCCCAACTACTGTATTGTACATGTCGGTAATGTCATTAACAGTTTTGTTACAGGTGAAATGTATCTCTGTTACGGCCTCCATAAACTGAACACATTTAGCCCTGTTTAGGTGTCGTGTTGTACTAGTCCTTTCACTGAGGTACGTTGGAGACATATTAATCTCAAACGTGATTAAAGAATGGTCGAAAACAAGTTTATTTAAGGAGTGGACCAGTACAGTGTCAATGTCAAGTCCATACGAGATAATTAGATCTAGCGTGTGTCCTTGTACATGGGTAGGTCCTGATATATGCTGGGTGCAACCGACAGAATCGAGGAGCGTTAAGAAGCTTTTGGCACCTGCATCCGTCTCTATATCAACATGTATGTTAAAGTCACCTAGCATCACGAATCTAGTAAACCTAACAACCAAGTCAGAGAGCAGATTGCCAAATTCATTAATAAAGGCAGCATATGGTCCTGGAGGTCTATAAACTAATAGGATATGGAGCGCTAAATCAGACCTAATGCTCAGCAGCATTACTTCGAATGTGTGGAAGCTCTCAGCAGTTTTTGAATCAGCCTTAAATGATTTATCAAAAATTGCAGCCAGGCCACCACCACGTCCTACTGAGCGTGATTTATGCAGGTATGAGAACCCATCAGTGGAGGCTTCCTCTAAGGGGATGGTGTCAGTGGGTCTAAGCCAAGTTTCAGTCAGTAGACAGATATCTGACTTTTTGTCGAGTACCATCTCATTAATAAGCACTGCCTTGTTTCCTAAGGAGCGAACATTCAGCAGTGAACATTTGATTTTAGTCGGACGCTGTGTTTTATTTGGTTTTATGATTGGTACTGGGAGCAGGTTACCAGCGCAGGAGCCCCTAGATTGGCATCTATACTGCTGCCTTATCGTACTAAGAATAGATATTCTCTGGTAATGATGGGAGAAGTCTGGTTCTAAGCTAGTGTGTGACATAGGGGATGCCGTGTTATAAGGAACCTGGGTTTCTGCCAAGAGTGTACTGGTAGTGGGATAATAGCCAGCGTGTGATTTAAGATCACAGGACTGCGACCTGGGTGATGCTCTAAAGAGTCACAGTGGCAATTTAGCTGCCATATTTTGGGAAAGCATATATGATCCTCTCCAGTTAGGATGAAGACCGTCCCTTTTAAAAAGGCCAGGCCGTTCCCAAAAGAGGTCCCAATTATTAATGAAGGCTATGCTTTTAGATGCACACCAAGTCTCTAGCCAGCGGTTGAAAAAGAGCAGCCTACTGTAGGTTACATCTCCTCTAAAGAGAATTGGCAAGGGACCAGACACAATTAAGTTCTGACATTTAGTTTCAGCTTTTGAACACATAGAGATGAAGTTCCTCTTTAATACCTCGGATTGTTGGGACTTTATATCGTTAGTTCCAGCATGAACAACCAAGGTCGGAAATTCATTGCTGGAGTAAGAGTCCAATCGTGCCTCGATGTCAGAGACTCTGGACCCGGGGAGGCATTTCACAGAAACCGCTGGTTTAGGACGGCTAGGAACGCTAACATTCCTAACAATCAAGTAGCCAATTATGAGCACCTTCTCCGCTTCAGCAGGCGCGCTGCCGAGAGCAGAGTACCTGTTCATCAGCCGAATGGATGACCGGTGTGCAGGAGGTCATCCTGCACACTTTGAGCTCCTGGACCCCCGTTTGGCTCCCTTGGACATGCCGCTGGTGCTGGCTCCAATCCGGCTGCGTCTGGGCCTGGAGGGTCTACAGCCGAGTCTAACTGGGCCCGGAGGGTCTACAGCCGAGTCTAACCGACTGAGCCGGAACTACGCGTCCCTCGGTCTAACTACACTGAGATAAAGTACTAATGTGCCCCTCCAGAACACGAATCCTGTCCTCCAACTGCGTTACACTTACACATTTCCTACAGGTATAAGAGTCTACATAGTTGGACGGACAGTCTATGCTGTACATACCACACGACAAACACAGCACAAAAGAGGACGTCATAGTAATACTTACGGAAAATGTGGAATTTTTTTATCAAGAAAGCGTTGTGTCCGAGGCCGCGAAGTTTGCTGCTCGTTCAGTTTGGGTCTCTTTCCCACCAATAATAATAAAGATTAGAACTCTAGAACTACAATATCAGTTCAGTATATAAACTCTGTTCACAGTCAATGGATTTAAGGGAATCGAAGCTCTTCCATCGACACACACTCGTCTGAAGGTGTGTTTACTGTGTTTCCTGTAAGTAGAGGTAGAAACATGGACAGATAGACGTGTGATTTGATGATGTTCCATGTTTTATTGAAGGCGGACACACTCCTGACGTCTTCTTCACGCTGACTCTGGTGTTTGGAGTTGTGATTGTGGTTCTACTGGTTGTTCTGCTGTTTCTCACACTGGAGAACAGAAACAGAAGGTAAAGAGATCCTTCATTAAACTAAATATAAAACTAAATCTGTTCCATTTTCAGTCTCCAGATGTAACTTTAGAATAAATCCATTAAAGCAACACCTTTATTCTGTTTTCTGCTCTGTTATAATTTACTACATTTATAACACGTGTTCCACAAAAACTATCACTTCATTCAAAACAACTACATTTATTCTTTTCAACAGAAACAAACTCCAAACTGAAACAAGACAACAAGGTAACTCCAACAAACTGCTCCAGGACCGAACTGGACAGTGTTTATTGAAGAGGTTTCTCTTCTGGATCTCGATCGGAAGATTTGTTCCTCATGAACGTTTCCACTGGAAATGATGATGTATTGACATGTTAGAAATACTTTATATCCTTAGTGTGTGTGTGTGTGTGTGTGTGTGTGTGTGTGTTTTCTCTCTGTGCTGCTACAGGAAGTGGGTGTTAAGGTGTCGAACTATGCTGCTCTTCACTGCTCCCAGAAGAAGAGGAGGTCAGACGGACGGGTAGAAGAGACACATGTTGTGTATTCTGTGCTGCACTGATGGAGGCGTTGGGTTTAGAGATGGTTTTAAAATCAGACTCTCAGTGTTTTTACTCAATCAGTGCATCAATCAATCTACAATCGATACATCACTCAATCTACAATCAATACATCACTCAATCCACAATCGATACATCACTCAATCCACAATCGATACATCACTCAATCTACAATCAATACATCACTCAATCCACAATCGATACATCACTCAATCCCCAATCGATACATCACTCAATCCACAATCGATACATCACTCAATCTACAATCAATACATCACTCAATCTACAATCAATACATCACTCAATCCACAATCAATACATCACATATTTGAAGGATAAAGAAACTTTTGTGTAATAAAAACAAATCTGTTATCAAACTGTCTTCTTCTGAGTGTCTGCTGAGTGTCAGATATTGATCGATTATTGATAAATGTTGGTAAAAGTGTTTTCAGTGATTTACTGACACACCAGGTCCAACAGGTCCATTAAAGGTCTGATTATTTTTTATTAAATCGAGAGGACGTCCTGTAGTTAGTGTCCTGGGAGTCTCTCAGTTTTGGTTCTTGTTTAAGCTGCGTTTCTGCCGAGGGTTCGACTCTGTGGATTAAATGTGACTGTTTGGGATTAAACTAGTTCTGATCTGTCAGCTCAGCTCAGAGCTCATCTCAGCAGCTTCAGTACAGACCTTCAGACCTTTACAGCTCTTCACCTTCACACCAGGTCATTCTCTCTCTGATCAACACTTGAAGCACCGCGCTGCTCTTCAGGAATCATGCTACAGGGATCAGGTTCCTGGAGCTCTAATGGAATAAAACATTAGTGCTGTTTCATTTTCATTAGTCTACTTATCACTTCTTCAGTTTGATGGTGTTCTGTGTCTGGTCATGGATTAACTGATCCTGGAAGACCAGGCCTTCTTACTAAAGCCTATGAAGATCTTGAATACACGTCCTTTGATAACAGTTTTAAAATAATAATAGTAATAATGTGTGAAATGATGAATCAGTCATACCTGATGAGAACCTGTAGCTCTGTGTGGTAGTGAAGAAGGATAATCCATTCTCCTGGTCTCACACTCACATCTACACTTCCAGCTTTTCTCAGAAGCTCTTACAGGGAGAGTCTCTCAGGAGCTACTTGAGGTTGAGGGTCTTGATCGGGGCTGAAATAGTGCTGACGGTTGAGTCAGGCTCAAACTCACAACCTCACAGTGCAGAACTGAGTATCCTTTCTTTTCTCCACCACCACCCACACTTTCAGCTTCAGTCCACAAACTGATCCCTGTTAGATTATCACTTTTACAATAAATATAATTTTTTTTAACTGTAAATTAATACTAAAATTTTTGTCCATTTCTGCTCTGTTTTATAGAGTAAAATATGGGATGTAGGATGGCAGTGTTTTATTTATTAAGTGCTGATTGGTCGATTTTTTGAACACTTATATTAATATAAACTTATCACATGCAGTACAGTAGATAATTACAGAGGAAGAATTCACACTTTTCACACTTCACACATTTAATCACACTTTTCTCTCTCTGTGGTCCTGTTACCGGTCATGTGCTCACAGAATATTAAATATGAAAAAACCTTCTGACCATTTTTTCTGTTTCAGTCCAGCAGTGATGATAGAGACCCGGACTGAACAAGCAGCAAACTTCGTGGCCTCGGACACAACGCTTTCTTCCACATTTAACGTAAGTGTTACCATGACATCCTCTTTTGTGCTGTGTTTGTCGTGTACAGCGTAGACGGTCCGTCCAACTATGTAGATTCTTATACATGTAGGAAATGTGTAACTGTAACGCAGTTGGAGGACAGGATTCGTGTTCTGGAGGGGCACATTAGCACTTTATCACAGCGTAGTCAGACCGAGGGACGCGTAGTTCTGGCTCAGTCGGAGCCGCTGGCCGAGTTAGACTCGGCTGTAGACCCTCCGGGCCCAACTGTAGCCGGTTTGGAGCCAGCACCAGCGGCATGTTCAAGGGAACGCTGGGTGACCGCCAAACGGGGGTCCAGGAGCTCAAAGAATGGACCTCCTGCACACCAGTCTTCAATTCGGCTGACAAACAGGTACTCTGCTCTCGGCAGCGCGCCTGCTGAAGCGGAGAAGGTGCTCATAATTGGCGACTCGATTGTTAGGAATGTTAGCGTTCCTAGTCGTCCTAAACCAGCGGTTTCTGTGAAATGCCTCCCCGGGGCCAGAGTCTCTGACATCGAGGCACGATTGGACTCTTATTCCAGCAATGAAGTTCCGACCTTGGTTGTTCACACTGGAACTAATTATATAAAGTCCCAACAATCCGAGGTATTAAAGAGAAACTTCATCTCAATGTGTTCAAAAGCTGAAACTAAATGTCAGAACTTAATTGTGTCTGGTCCCTTGCCAATTCTCTTTAGAGGAGATGTAACCTACAGTAGGCTGCTCTTTTTCAACCGCTGGCTAGAGACTTGGTGTGCATCTAAAAGCATAGCCTTCATTAATAATTGGGACCTCTTTTGGGAACGGCCTGGCCTTTTTAAAAGGGACGGTCTTCATCCTAACTGGAGAGGATCATATATGCTTTCCCAAAATATGGCAGCTAAATTGCCACTGTGACTCTTTAGAGCATCACCCAGGTCGCAGTCCTGTGATCTTAAATCACACGCTG
>JABMDN010016638.1:0-12855 GCA_017165825.1 Hepsetus odoe
TTGATTCATTTTTTGTCATTTAATTATTTATGAAATATTAATTTGTAATAAAATTTGCAATAAAATTTATTTTTTTAAATAAACTTTACTGAGCTTCATCACTTTATATTGAGAAAAATATAATAATAATAATAATCCTTTATTTATAATCCCACGAATGGGAAATTCGCTCTCTGCATTTCACCCATACACACGTGCAGCAGTAGGCTACTATTGAAAGCACCCGGGGAGCAGTGATGGGGACGGCACCTTGCTCAAGGGTACCTCAGGGCAACCTACTGGGAAGGGGTTCGAACCGCCGATCATGTGGCCGACGCCCTAACCACTAGGCCACCGCTGCCCTATATCTGCATACACACACAAACACACACACACATACATACATAAACACACTTCCATGCATACACGCACTTACACAAACACACACACTCACATGCACATACACACCCATTCACACACACGCATACATACACACACATGCGCACAAGCACCAAACTTTACAGAAACGCGCCCTCTGGCGGAGAAAACTGTGAATCGCCCGAGTTTCTGACATGAAGCAGGAGACTGAAGTACCCGGTGTTCACCGCTAGATAATTAAACATGTTGGTAAATGAGCTATATGAGCTATATAAATATATAAATAAATAAAAAAAATTCATTAATATATAAAAATAATTAAATATTTAAAATTTACATTTAATAATCACTTTCTCAGACATACCTGCAATAAATGTTGGCTGATCATCTCAAAGTGCTCCACATTAAACCCCTGAGTGAGATCAGTGCTCACATACTGGAGACTGGGAGGATCACCAGGACCATGAGTGGACCTTTAATTCAAGGTGGTGACCATAAGCCTACATAAAGGTCACGGTCATAAACCTGCGTTAACGTGTATAAGATCTGTTCCACTGAGCTGTAAACACTTTCTGAAGTGAAATGGAATAAAAAGGGTTTGCCAGTAGGCTTGTTGGAATAAACCTTTATAAAAGTACGTGGGATTATTTCAGCGGTCATGACTGGAGTCTTTTGGGATTGTGTAGTTCAATGTATCTATACTGTGCAAAAGTTTTAGGCAGGTGTGAAAAAATGCTGTAAAGAAAGAGCGCTTTCAGAAATGGAAGTGTTGATCATTTATTTTCATCAATCAACAAAATGCAGTGAATGAACAAAAGAGAATCTAAATCAGATCAATGTTTGGTGTGACCACCCTTTGCCTTCAAAACAGCATCAGTTCTTCTAGGTACACTCGCACACAATTTTTGAAGGAACTCGGCCAGTAGGTCGTTCCAGACATCTTGGAGAACTGAGCACAGATCTTCTGTGGATGTAGCTTCCTCACATCCTTCTGTCTCTTCATGATCCAGACACACTGGATGATGTTGAGATCAGGGCTCTGTGGGGCCAGAAGAACTGATGCTGGTCTGAAGGTAAAAGGTAGGAACACCAAATATCGATCTGATTTAGATTTTCCATATTATATTTTTATTATATATAATGATTTTTATTATTATTATATTATTATTATTATTATTATAGCAATCTTTTTTGAAAGAGAAAGAAAAAGGAGAAAATTTGATGATATAACAGAAATCTATCACCATGTATCCATACTTACTAATTTAATAGAATCTTATTTTGGATCATCTTATTTTGGTTGTCAGAACAAATCTCCATTTTTGCCTTTTTAAAAACACTTCCACATAAAACGTATCCACCACCTGACCTTTCCACTTTGTCAGAGCTTCATAACCGATTGACCAATAGAAAAGGGTAAAACAATTCTTAGGTGTTTCTACATTCGCCTTCATAATAACTTCTGCTGCTCAGCTGCTCTGTTTGATAACAGGTTTACACTTGTTTAAACGAGCAGGTGATGATTCCTTTGCAGACCTCTTACAGATTTCCGTCTGGATGAAGCAGATGGAGAAGGAACAGCCCAGCGTTGTTAGGGATACAGGCAGCGGTGGTCTAGTGTTTAGGGACTAGGCCCCAGGTCATGGGTTCGAACCCTGGAGTGGTAAATTGCTAATCTTAAGCAATGTACTGTCCCCACCACTGATCCCTGGGTGCTGGATATGGGAAATTGAACAGTCTGATTTAAGACTGTGGGTGTCGAGGGTCCTCTGTGCTGCAGATTGGCCTCAACAACATGATGCTGAAGAAGGCCGTCTGGATGGAGTGTGGCATTCATGCCGGAGAATGGATCACTCCTGCTTTTGTCGTGGAAAATTGAAGCGTGAGCCTAAGTCAGAAACCAAACGAAGTCAAAAATCAAGCGAAGTCAGAGAGATGCGGCACAACCAATTTACTGAAGAGTTTCAGCAGGCGTGATCCAGTGGGAGCAGCTCCAATTGCTCATCCCAACTCCGGACTTTAAATACATTTCATTCCCCTTTAAAATTTACATAAATCCATCCCATAAATAGTTTTCCACCAATAATATTCAATGATGTCATGATTAAAACCTCAGTTCCCCCACCTTTGCCCCTTTCCCACCAATAGACTTAGGCCTTCTCACTGATGCCTTCCTGTCTTATCTACCACCTATATTTCAGGCTTCCTCCCATCCAGTCTCCCAATTAAAAGTGTTTTTCACTGATGACTCCCTGTCTTATCTACCACCGGTATTTCAAGGTGTTCCTCCCATCCAGCTTCCCAGTTATGAGTGCAGCTGCATAATTAGAACTGTAACTGTTGCTACCAGTCGTCTATGAGCACCATTGTTCAATTAAAGATGTTCATCTTTTCTGCTGGATGTTTTCTGGGAGCTCATGAGAATGCAAGCAAGTAAGAATGTAACTATGTGCAGGTGCAACTACTTGCTGTCTTCTGGGGTCAGATTTAGACCAACAAACTCTGTGAACTCAGTAATGTGAGGCACTGTGAGACAGGGGCAAAAGTAAAGGGATTTTTACTATATATATCCCCCCTCTCTGACTTACAAGTCGGATACATCAGTTACTGCGGTTAAATACTGAATACAGGACTAATAATGCTATAATCCATATTAATGATAAAATACTGCATAACGTAGTTATATACGAAACATAAATGATAATCATAAAGAGAGCATATCAAGATTTTAGCTTAACTGGTTTTTTAAGTGATCAGGTTACTAAGAAGAGAGACCCATTCCCCAAGAATGGGCGAAAACCTCTGTGCCGAGTCAATTTTTAGAGGGAAAATTCCCGTCTCTACCCAGATGTTGCGATAGCGCTATCAGCGCTTGGGTTCAGCGGTTCCCAATTTAGCCTGAATCAGCTCTCGAGATTACAAAAAATTAATCAATAGAACAGTACCTTATATAAGGGTACATATTAGAGTATACCATGTGCTGATTCAGGATAATATGACTGTGCTCAAAACAATAATAACAACATGCAATTTCAGTCAGAGTATATGTAACAGATCATTCAGCAAATGCTACATTAAAAGGTTATATAGTCGATACATGATCAATAAAACTGAGTAAATACAAGTTACAGAAACATTGGTGTGTACCAGGAGAGGTCACTAGTACTTCTCTGGCCACGCTGGACAAAGCGTTGCCCTTAGTCTGGGTAATAAAAGAAATCAATACCAGCATGCATCAGGCGGTTAGCATCATGATCTAAATTAAACCGGACAGCAATGTCAGGAACAGAAAACTCCTCATTTGCTCCAGCGACTATGTTAGGAAAGCGATTATATAATGTGCAAATAAGATCATAATCGGGGTTATCAGAAAGTACCTTCTTAATGTTATCAGGGCACCATAGGACGAGTGATGGTGGCAGATAATCTAAGATCCTATACGGGGACACCTGAATCTTCATCTCTGGCGCCAAAACAGTTGTTTTACCTATTAGGGAAACATTCATCTGATCTTTTGTCCAAAGTGATTTATACATTAATTTCTTTTTCTTACTATTACTTGTGGGTTGGGTCTCTGAATTTGGTCTTTTCCTTTGGAGTCTGTTCCCGTGGTCTGGGGTGCACAGTCCAGGTTGCCCATCCATTTGTAATCGCTGGGCAGAATGGCCTCTCACTCTTGGTCAGATTACAGAAATGCCTATTGAAGATTGCGCAGTGTTCATATGAATATGGGTTTGGAACTATGACCACTTGGGCTAATGGGGAACATGCACACAAAACACACTCGGTTTTATTCAACTCTCCCACAGTGTACCATGCCCAATGGTACCAAGTATTAGAAAAGCTTCTTGCAACTCCATGTCCTCAGTGCACTGTGGGGCTGCAACCTCCAATGTTCTTTTAGTTCTTTTTCCTCTGGATCTTTTTAAATGATTTTTTAGTCTGTTTGGACTTACAGTAAGTAATTTAGCTGCTTGCTCTATAGTCATTACTCTGTCTGAAGCTAATGAGATGCAATGATCAATGAAACACTTGATTTTGATTTCGACTTGTCCTGTCAGATCACATTCATCAGTAATTGGCCACACCTCAAAACCACCTTTCCTATTCTGGTAGGGAATAATACCCGGTTCACTGCTCGTGTTACGGATGTATGAAATTACAAAACAGTGCCCTAACGGGGCAAGTCCACTTCCTACAGCCAACGTGACTGTTGCCAGAGCACAAGCGCTAATGCATTTCCCCGTCCCTGTGGTTGTTCGGTGGTCATGGGATCAACGGCAGGTTTGCTGCAACCAGTTATTTTGTGACCAATGGCATGGTTAGACTGAACTGAAGAGAGTAGATCTCCTCCCGTTCCTCCGTCTCCTCTGAGCTGTTCGAGTCCTCTGGGTCTGCGGCATGTGTTGCTGCGGTCTGCGAGCCGCTAAGTGCGCTGTCCTCGCTTGATTCTCCGACGCGGCTGTTCTGGCTCACGGTTGACATACCAGGACCGGGATGGGTACCACTCTTCTGCCCTGATTCAGGGCTCTCCTGATTGCTTCTACAGCGTTCTTCTCCTCCTGCCGGCTCATCATTTTCGCTTATATCGTCAGGCTCTGTTCTTGGTAACAAATTCCTGGGAACTCGAGTACAGTGGTTAAGGTGATACCAAGTAGTACTATTCTCCACTTTTATTGCTGTGGGTGTCACGCTTACCACCTTGTGAGGACCAGTGCGCCTTGGTTCATTCCACGTCCTCCTGAAAACTCTTACGTATACCTGGTCCCCAGGCCTTAATGGGTTTGTGGCCTCCTCCTCCGGGTCCGGAGCCCGCCTCAGCTCCTGTTGATAAATAGCTTTATGTACAGCAGTTAGTTGTCTCATACAGGCTCTCAGCTCTGCTTCCAATTGTTCCAAGGGAGGTCCCTGATAGGGTTCCCTCAGATGGGGTACAGGCATGTGTCTACCAGTAAGCATCTGATGTGGAGTCAGATGAGTGGTTCTATAAACTTGCATTCGGTAATGCATCAGGGCTAAAGGGAGAGCATCCATCCAATGGAATCCAGTTTCTACATAAATTTTATTTATCTTTGTTTTTAGAGTTCCATTAACTCTTTCTACCATCCCCTGAGACTGGGGGTGGTAAACGCATCCCAGCCGTTGTTTGATCCTCAGTTGTTGTAATACCTTTTTAACAGCCTGTTGGATAAAAGCTGATCCATTATCTGAACTTATTTGTGAAGGAATTCCAAACCTTGGGATGACTTCTCTCGTCAAAAACCTAATAACAGTTCCAGTACCTTGATCTTTGGAGGGGGCTGCTTCCACCCACCTGCTAAATCTGTCAGTGACCACAAGCATGTACCTGTATCCTCTCACCCTTTTAATCATGTCCACATAATCAATCACCAGATGCTGAAACGGTCCTGTAGGTACCGGTATGTGCCCAGCTGGGGTAGTGATTCCCTTTCGCACATTATTTTGAGCACAAACATCACATCGGCTCAGCAATTCGTTAATCGTTGCCTGTAAATATGGAGACCAAAACCCTTGTCTCTTTATTTTTCTTACCACTTCTCCTCTTGCGCAATGATCCAACCCATGTGCATTAGTGATTAGTATTGTTAGTAATGTGTTAGGTGCAATCAACAACCCTTCATGATTTCTCCATAACCCTTTTTCATCTTGTTTAGCTCCTCTGTTACTCCACATAGTTCTTTCACACAATGTTGCTTGTCTCTGCATCTGCACCAAGTCATCCAGTGTGGTTATTGGTTCTGTTGCTACCATTGGTGCCATCACCGGATCTCCACGCTTAGAGGCCTGTTTAGCTCCTCATCAGCCAAATTATTCCCCTTTAGCACATAGTCATTTCCTTTTTTGTGTGCCTGACATTTAACTATTGCCAGTCTTCTTGGCAGCATCATAGCACTCATCAACTCCAGTATTTGCTGCAAATGTTGTATTGGGCTACCATCAGCCTTCTTAAAACCTCGCTGTTTCCATACTGCCCCAAATAAATGTGTAACTCCATGATCATACGCTGAGTCAGTAAAAACATTAACACACTTTCCCTTTGCCAATCTGCACGCCTCAGTTACTGCCTTCAGCTCTGCAGGTTGGGCAGAACATGGCTGAGGACAGTTTTCAGTCTTTTCTACCTCAAAAACATCTCCACTTTCTTTCCTCACCACAGTATATCCCGCATGGTTCCCCAAGTGATCCCTAAAACAGGATCCATCAACAAAATAAGTCACTTCTGCTTCTGGAATCGGTGTAAACTCCAAATCAGGCCTTAACTTAGAGAACACCAATGAACTAGCTATGCAAGCATGTGGTTTTCCTTCAAACTGAAAAGGTAATAAATCTGCTGGATTAACTGTATTACATCTCCTAAGAGTCACATCTGGAAACGTAAGCAAAGACGAATACTGCAAACTCCTTGCTTGTGTTAAAACAAATCTACTATTCTCAATCAGCTCTAAGATTTTATGATGGGAATAGATGACCACTGGAAACCCCATCGTCAGAACTGAAGCTTTCTCGTAGGTATATTGTACTGCTGCTAAACTCTGATAACATGGTGGCCATCCCTGAGCCACTCCATCCAGTTTAGTGCTATAATAAGCTATTGGCTGTTTCTTTCGTCCACTATACGTCTCCTGCTTCAACACTGCTGACGCAAATCCATCACAGCGATTAGCAACAAACAAACAAAAAGGTTGATCATAATCTGGTGTAGCTACACTGGTGCTGTTTACATTTCCTGCTTCAGAGTTTCAAATGCCACATAAGCATCAGGTGTCCATTTTAGTGGAGCATTTACAATCTTTGATCCTGTTTCTGCTATCAGTCCCCTCAAGGGTGCCGTCTTTATTGCATAATCTTCAATCCATTCTGCACTAAACCCTGTCATTCCTAGGAATGACGTCATCTGTCCCACTGTCAGTGGTTGTGGTGCTTTACTGATTCCCTCCAGCTGTGAAGGGGCTATTGCTTTTGTTCCATGTGCCACCAGCCGCCCCAGGTACTCTACCTGTGGTTGGCAATATTGTAACTTTGCCTGAGACACCTTATGTTCCCCCTCAGCCAATTTTCTGAGAACTTTAACAGAGTCTTCATTACATTGTTCTACTGTCGGGGAACATAAGATTAAATCATCAACATACTGTAGCATTGTGCTGTTTAGATCCAGTTCCTCTAGATCCTGTCTCAGAACTTGATTAAATATATGAGGGGAATGTTTGAATCCCTGTGGTAACCTTGTATAGCTGTACTGCTTCCCTCTGTATGTGAATGAGAACAGATACCTTGACTCTTCTGCTATTGGAATACTAAAAAATGCAGAACACAAATCTGTTACTGTAAAGTACTTGGCATCTGGTGGAATGTTCATGAGTAGTGTGTGTGGATTGGGCACTTCCGCTTGCCAATCTTCTACCGCTGCATTTACTGCTCTTAGATCATGGACCAGTCACCACTTAGTTTTATCTGCTTTTTGTACTGGGAGTACTGGAGTGTTACATGGTCTTCTCATCTCTATCAGTCCTCCTGCTACCAGCCCCAGTATAGTTCTCTCTGTTCCCTGCTCAGCTTCTGGTTTTAATGGATACTGAGCTCTTCTAGGTAGTTGTGGTTTAGGTTTCAATTTGATCTGAACTGGTGAAGCTGATTTTACCAGTCCCACATCTGTCCCACATCTGTCTCATGTCGCTACCACAGTTCTTCAGGGACTTGCTTAATCATTTGTTTCTTCAGGGAATCTTCTTCTTTCAGTTGCGCATTCATTCGATTCCAGACATCATCATTTTCAGATCTTGGGATTGCTACTGCCTGTGGTGTTGCTGTCATTTCCAATTCACACAACACTTTGATAATTGAATGATCTTCAGCACACAGTATCAATGGATTTTGTGTCCTCTCCCACCTTAGTTCTTCTGCTCTTTTAACCATTGTTCCCAACTCCTTTGTCTCAAATCCCTCATTTATTAGCAGCGTCACATGAGGTCTTGCTCCTTCAACATCACACCACTCATTGATGAACTCATTATCCTCCACTTGAAGCGCTGCTCCTTCTGTCCCTACCACCAAACTTCTAGCTTTAAGATTAACTTTTGTTCCTGCAGTCTTTCTAAGCCATTCTTCCTCCAACGTCTCATCCTGGCCTTTATCATAAATCATAGTACAGTGATATTCTAATCTGGGGTCTCTTGCTTTTGGTATCTGTGCTGAAATAAACTTTCCCCATAGACTCATTATTTTCTGAACTGGTTTTTCTATCTCTCCCAACCAGTACACATTAGCTTCCTTTCCTAATGTCACACTCATCTGAGCACTGACTGCCATTTCATCCACATAAACTCCATCAGGTGTTCACCAAATCTGGAAACCCAACTGGCACAAAGCATTTCTCCCTAATAGATTTACTAGAGTTTGCTCTGAAACTAAGATGGTAAATTGATTGTTTTTCCCTGAACTGTTACTTTAACTGGAGCTGGTATTGGTATTAGCTGCACTTGTCCCGAGAATCCTACGGTCTTAATGAACTTTCCTGACCTGAGGAGGTTAAGGCCATAATTTGAATTTTAACATGTATAGCAAGCTCCTGTATCTATCATCATGGGTGTAGTTTTACTGTTCACCTGAACCTGCAGCGTTGGTTCCCCATCAGCTCCCCTGCTCCTCAATAAGAGCTGACCCTCCCCTGTAGGACCCTCTGGGCCTCCCTAGCACCCATTCTGTCCACCCCAGTAATTTACTGGGCCAGAGTTTTGATTTAATCCAGTCCAGGCAGGGTTCTGATCCCCTCCTGTCCATGGACGTCCTAAATATGGGTTTTGCTGCGATTGTTCTTGACCCACAACTGCAGCTTGAGTCTTTTCCGCCTTTTTCTTAGCTTTTCCTGTCAGTTCTCCCAGCTGAAGCTGTGCCACCTTTCTCAGCACTTCTTTCTCTTGTTCTTTGGTTTGCTTTTCATTTTGCCTGTTTATCCACAGTGTGTGTCACGTGGGCTACAAATTCATCAAAAGTCTTTTCAGTCAGTCCCACCACATCTTCCAGTTTGCTTTTGACTTTTTCTGGAAGGCCATCCAGGACCAATGTCCGAAAGACCACTTTCATGAGACTGTCTTGATCGGGGTCACTTCCTGCTTCTGCTCTCCACATCTTTTTCATGCGATGAACATAAGCGGAGGGATTTTCAGTTTCTCCTATTGGTTCTCCTTTCAGAGTCTTCAGGTCTAATTTTCGTGGATAAACTTCCCTGATTGCGTTCCACAGTCTGTTACGGTATGGATTGAATTCCACACCATCACTGGTCACATCCACAGCGTGATGCTCCATGCCTACTTTAGTCATGATGTCCTCCATTGCCTTCTGTCCAATTATTCTGGCTAATAAGGCTTTTACATCTCCTATAGTGAGGAGACGCCCAAGTGTCCAGTATCCACTTCTGAGCCCCTTCATGCAGATCGGGCAAACCATTGACCAACCCCTCCAGATCCTGGGTCTGCCATGGTATGTAATGAGAATGTCTTCCCTTAATCAATATAGGTGCTTGTACCGTCCCACATTTTCTTCCAGATCTTAATCTCATACTCGGTTCTACCTGAATCTCATTGTCCTCCTCACTTTCTGACGTTTCACCATTATCCCTTCTACTCTGTCTCCTTTGACCTTTTCTCTCCATTGCAATACGCACAATTTCATCCAGATTAGTAATTGATTTGCTATTTTTTTGGATAGAATCATCAAAACTTTGTGTCCTCCAGCTTTTGGGCCTCCCCCTTGGTGCACTCCATCCTATTCTTCTCTCATTTCTACCCCCCTTGCTCATCTCAGTCCTCACTCTCCTTTCCTCTTCCTGTAACATCCTTTCCACATCCTTCAACTCTCTCCTTAATTCTCTCTCTTTTCTCATCTGTTTTCAATCCAACACACCTTCATCATCACTGTCTTCCCTTCTGTCTGCTCAGTTCTTCCCTCATCTCCTCTCACTGACCGAGCCTCTGTGTCACGCCCACCACGGTACCCAGGCCAGGGGAGAGGTCCCGATCCCCGGAGTACTGACCGGGCTTTCACGAGCACTCGTAATCATCACCACCGATCACCCACACCTGGACAACCACACACAAATAGCCTGCCAGTCCGACCCAGGGTTGTCCGTTCACCGTCCTTACTGTCTGTCTGCACCGTAAGTTACGGTGTTGTGTTTTGTGTCATAGTCTTGAAATAAACCTGTCTCCGTTAAAGAAACTCGTGTGTGCCTTGCCTCTCAAGTATAACCATGACAGATGAACGGACCTTCGAGCAGCAAGGCACAGCGGGCGGAATTTTTCCTGATGAAAGGGCGGACATGGAGCTTCGGCAGCGGATCCGAGATCACGAGGGGATCCTAGGGCGAATGACTTCCAGGTTAGACGACATCCAACACCAACTGGAGCGTCTAACCATCTCGGACCGAGGACCCCGGGCAGCCGCCGTGGCCTTTCCGCCTCCGCCGTTCGCCCAACCGTCCGTCCCGCCGGTAAGCCACATTGCTCTACCGGAACGCTACGCGGGCGATCCAGGTGCATGTGCGGCGTTTTTGGTTACATTTAACATGTACTTTGGACAATATCCCTGGTTGACGGAGGTGGAGAAAATAAGGGCAGTGATCGGAAGGCTTACCGGTCGCGCCGCTGAGTGGGGAACGGCGGTCTGGGCAAGCGGTGGCGAGACCGTGAGCACATACGATCGCTTTTCGTCCACTTTTCGGGCGGTATTCGATCACCCCGCTCACGGGCAGTCCCAGGGGGATCGCTTGCTGTGCATGAAGCAGGGAACCGGCTCCGTCGCGGAATATGCCCTCGACTTCCGCATTACCGTGACTGGTAGCGGTTGGAGCGACCCTGCTTTGATGGCGGTGTTTCGGGCTGGCCTTCACCCGGACATTCAACGGGAGCTCGCCTGCCGAGACGAAGGATTGAGCCTGGATGAACTCTTCACCCTGGACCAGCATAAACGCCGAAGCACCGGGCCCACGTGGGAGCCACGCCCATGCCGCGCAGCAGCGCCCCCCATGCCCACGGCCGTCAGTCCACGCAGCGACAGCAGTCCTCCTGAGCCCATGGATCTGTGCCGGATTCACCTCTCTGGGGCAGAGAGGGAACGCCGCATCCACAATGGGCTCTGTTTGTACTGTGGCGAGCCAGGACATGGGCGACAAGACTGCGTCCTGGCAGCTAGAAGACGCAGAGTAGTCAAACCTCTTCCTGTATTGTCTAATCAATTTTCCGTTCAAGTATATGTACGCTATGCTGATGTCTGTTTTTGTGTTTCAGCGTTGATCGATTCTGGGTCGGCTGGCAACTTCATCTCCCCCACGGTAGCTACCCAACTGCACGTCCCTCTGTATCCCCTATCACAAACTGTGTCCGTGAAGGCGGCCGATGGGCGGCAGCTGAACCCAGGGGGGGTGTCACAGGTCACCGGTCCTCTCACCGTTCAGCTGCTAACACACACTGAAAGCTTGTCCCTGTTCGTACTGCCGCTTTCAGATCACGGGATCGTACTGGGCATCCCTTGGCTGAGGTCCCACAACCCGGTCCTAGACTGGAGGACAGGAAAAATAAGGTCCTGGTCCCCGGAGTGCTCTTTGCACTGTAACACCTCACTCCCGTGCCTCTCCACGTCTGTGGAGAGCCCACTGGCTCATATACCATTGTCTATCCCGGTCGAGTACCGTCCAATGAGTGAGGTGTTCAGTGCAAAGAGGTCCACTCAACTCCCTCCTCACCGGCCATGGGACTGCGCGATTGAACTCCAGCCAGGGGCTACTCCTCCTCGCTCTCGCATCTATCCTCTCTCCGAGCCCGAGACGAGAGCGATGGAGGAGTATATTACAGAGGCCCTCCGGCAGGGGTTCATCGTGCCGTCCACATCGCCGGCCTCCGCGGGGTTTTTCTTCGTGCAGAAGAAGGACGGCAGACTCCGGCCCTGCATCGATTATCGGGGACTGAATGCCGTCACCATTAAATTCCGCTACCCTCTCCCACTTGTTCCGTCGGCTCTCGAGCAACTTCGAGGGGCCACCATCTTTACTAAATTGGATCTCCGCAGTGCGTACAACCTGGTGAGGATTCGGGCGGGCGACGAGTGGAAGACGGCCTTTAGCATGGCGACGGGTCATTATATGTACAAAGTAATGCCGTATGGCCTCAAGAACGCCCCCTCCGTCTTCCAGTCGTTTATCAACGACGTCCTGAGGGACATGTTGGGTCGGTTTGTAGTCGCCTACATGGACGACATCCTTATTTATTCCAAAAACTATGACTCGCATGTCCCCCAGGTACGCCAAGTCCTTTCCCGCCTCCTCAAGCATGGGTTGTACGTCAAGGCGGAGAAGTGCCAGTTCCATCTCACAGAGGTCTCCTTTTTAGGGTACCGAATCGGGCCAAAGGGAATCGAGATGGAACAACAAAAGGTGACGGCAGTGACCAGCTGGCCGGAGCCCCGCACCATCAGACAGTTACAAAG
>JABMDN010016647.1:0-2500 GCA_017165825.1 Hepsetus odoe
TCTCTCTCTCTCTCTCTCTCTCTCTCTCTCTCTCTCTCTCTCTCTCCACCCATCATTAGTGGGCCAGTGGCTGGAAAGCTCTGTAAATCTTAGCTGAGCTGAGCTGAACCAATCTGAGCCGATCTGATCTGGTCTGATCTAAGCTAAACTGAGCTGATCTGTGCTGATCTAAGATGACATGACTTGACCTCATCTGATCTGATATCATCCCATCTCATCTGATCTTATCTGATCTGAGCTCATCTGATTTGTTACACTCTAATCTGAGCTGAGCTGAGTTGAGCTGATCTGATCTGAGGTTAGCTGAGCTAAACTTAGCTGAGATGATCTCATCTCTTCTCATCTCATCTGATCTGAGCTCATTGGATTTATACTAATCTAATCTGATCTGAGATAATCTGATCTATTCTTATCTGAACTGAGCTGATCTGATTTGATCTGATCTTATCTGAGGTGCGCTGAGCTGATCTGATCTTATTTGTTTTGATCTAATCTGAGCTGTGCTGATGTGATCTTAACTGATCTAGTCTATACTGAGCTGAGCTGATCTTACCAGAGCTGGTCGGATCTGAACTGCTGAGCTCTGTACGATTTTGGGCTCTGTATCCAGAGCTGAGTGATAAAGTGGAGCAGACAGGACATAATTTATTAATGAAAGAGGGATGTTCTTCAGAATACAACCTCTGTCCTCTTCCCAAGGAGAAAAGATAGATGGAGAATTAAACAGAGGACAGCTTAAGCAAGTGGGCATGTGGATTGTACTGACCTCGCAGCTTGCTCTCTCTCTCTCTCTCTCTCTCTCTCTCTCTCTCTCTCTCTCTCTCTCTCCCTCTCTCTCTCTCTCGCTCTCTTTCTCTCTCTCTCTCTCTCTTTCTATCTACACTTTCTTTCCAGTTGTATCCAGACAGCCCACACTAGCTGTTTTATGGAGCCCTCATTACTAACAAATTCTCAACACAATGTGAACCAGCAAAAATGAAAGTGACGGTAGTGACACCAGCTATGTTATATGCTTTGGAGACAATGGCACTAATGGCACTGAAGACAGGTGGAAGAGCTGGAGTTAAAGATGCTGAGATTTGTGACGGGAGGAGCGAGGTTAGACAGGGTTATGAATGAGTATATTAGAGGGACAGCTCAGGCTGGACGATATGAAGACAAAGTGAGAGAAGTGAAGCTGCTTTTCTTTGGACATGTGCTTAGTGGAAACAAATAAGATCAGCTCAGATCAGATCAGATCAGATCAGCTCACCTCAGATAAGTTCAGATCAGGTTAGCTCAGCTCAGCTCAGATGAGATTAGATTAGAGCAAATCAGATGAGCTCAGATGAGATAAAATCAGATGAGATAAGATCATCTCAGCTCAGCTAACCTCAAATCAGATCAGCTCAGCTCAGATCAGATTAGAACAAATCAGATGACCTCAGATCAGATAAGATCAGATCAGATCAGATCAGACCAGATCAGATGAGGTCAGGTCATGTCAGCTCAGATCAGCAGAGATCAGCTCAGCTTATTTTAGATCAGACCAGATCAGATTGGCTCAGATGGGCTCAGCTCAGCTAAGCTAAGATTTATAGAGAGGAGACAAGGAGTATATCGGGAGAAGGATGTTGAGGATGGAGCTGCCAGGAAAGAGGAGTAGAGGAAGGACAAAAAGAAAGTATTTGGATGTTGTGAGAGAGGACATGCAGTCAGTTGGTAGAAGAAGTACATTTACATTTACGGCATTTAGCAGACGCTCTTATCCAGAGCGACTTCCATGTCCTAATTACAGGGACAGTCCCCCTGTAGCAACTCAGGGTTAAGGGTCTTGCTCAGGGACCCAGTGGTGGTAGTGCTAGAGGTGGGATTCGAACCTGGGACCTCTTTGATCCACAGGTCGGAACCCTACCACTAGACCACCACCACCACCCTAGAAGAAGATAAAGAGGATAGGAAGACATGGAGACGGACGATCTGACATGCAGTCCTCTTATCTGAGCAGACAAAAGAAGAAGAAGCACCTATGGGCTAGAGTGATATAAAGCCCCCCCAGAACTCTGTGTTCTCAGAAAAATAAACAGGCTATCATTGTATCAGAGGAGGGACAAGCAGGCATTTAAGCATTCAAATCTGCATTTTAAATATTAAAATATGCAAATACAGTGAACTCGTTAAACAGAGCTACAGTAATTACTGAAGAGCTAAAGGGTTAAAGCCAAGTGTGTGTTGGTGTTTGTTAATCCTTTTTGAGTGTTTGAGGCAGCTGCTGGTCAGTATTCGTGCTAACCTAGCTGTGTGTGTGTTTGTGTGTGTGTGTGTTGTGTGTGTGTGTGTGTGTGTGCTTGCATGTGTTTGTGTGTGTGTGGGTGTGTAATATTTTTCAGCTATAACCTTTCCCTGACCGCCTTCACTCCATACATACTGTGTCATGTCCCCATGACATATTGCTAACAGCTGTAAAAACACACACACACACACGCACACACAAACGCTGAAGGTAACATCAGGAGTCCAT
>JABMDN010016647.1:7500-10048 GCA_017165825.1 Hepsetus odoe
GTGTTTATAGTAATCATATTGATCAGAATGCAATATTTCTTGGGAAATTGATCAGTGTGTGTTGCTGATTAGCTGATGGTATTTATTAGGATGTGATATTGATTATTGTGGGTTTTGGATCTTGAATTATTGATTAGAGCAAAAAATTGTTTAAGGTACTGATAAGCTTGAGGTACTGAGTAGGATGTGATTTTGATTACTGAGGTGTTGCTTAGCACAAGATATTGATCAGAGTGAGGTATTGACTATTCTGAGGTGATGATACGATGGTATATTGATCAGTGTGATGCGTTAATGATTCTGATGTGATGATATAATAATAATAATAATCCTTTATTTATAATCCCACGAATGGGAAATTCACTCTCTGCATTTCACCCATACACACGTGCAGCAGTGGGCTGCTATTGAAAGCGCCCGGGGAGCAGTGATGGGGACGGTACCTTGCTCAAGGGTACCTCAGGGCAACCTACTGGGAAGGGGTTCGAACCCCCGATCCTCTGATCATGTGGCTGACGCCCTAACCACTAGGCCACCGCTGCCCATATGGAAGGTATATTGATCGGTGTGAGGTATTAATGATTCTGAGGTGATGATATGGAAGGTATATTGAACAGTGTGATGCGTTAATGATTCTGAGGTGATGATATGGAAGGTACATTGATTGGTGTGAGGTATTAATGATTCTGAGGTGATGATATGGAAGGGTATGATGATCGATTGTGGTATTGTGATTCACGAGGTGATGATATGGAAGGTACATTGATTGGTGTGAGGTATTAATGATTCTGAGGTGATGATATGGAAGGTATATTGAACAGTGTGAGGTATTAATGATTCTGAGGTGATGATATGGAAGGTATATTGAACAGTGTGAGGTATAGATGATTCTGAGGTGATGATATGGAAGGTATATTGATCGGTGTGAGGTATTAATGATTCTGAGGTGATGATATGGAAGGTATATTGAACGGTGTGAGGTATAGATGATTCTGAGGTAATGATATGGAAGGTATATTGAACGGTGTGAGGTATTAATGATTCTGAGGTGATGATATGGAAGGTATATTGATCGGTGTGAGGTATAGATGATTTTGAGGTGCTTATATGGACAGGTGAGGGTACCAGTGTACAATGTCAGGATGAGGTAGTCGTTAGGTTAAGCTATTGATCAGGATGTGGTCTATATTAGTGTCAGGCACTGATTATTATGAAGAATAGATAAGGAGGAGATATTGATTGATGACAGGGATTTATTAGTTTGAAGTATTGATTGGGAGGACATACTGATCAGCCAGAGGCAGTGAAAAATGTATATGTTCATTAGAGTGATACATTGATCAGCGTTGATTTGGAACGGATGCTGATCAGAGCTATCGATAAGGGTGAAGCAATGATCAGTGTGTTGTATTTCAGCTGCTGTTGGAGGTCAGCAATGTTCCTGACCTTTCGGCCGGGGTCAGCTGCTCCTTCGGGAGTCTGGCTGAAGTTGAAGGTCATTTCAACCAGAACCGGGTCATGTGTCTTTCTCCAACCGCCAAGGAAATCCCACTCATACCTGCAGAGCAAGGTGAGGGATGCTTTCTGTCAGTGTTTTAGTCCGTGGTTCTAGATAACAGTGGGTTATTAAGGGTCTGAAACCACATAGGCATCTGTATCAACACGCTGCAGCTGGAGAACTGACAGGTAAAAGCACTAAAACTCTATAACACACTGCAGATGAACATTCATCAGGAAATGGCAGGTTTAATTTAAAAAACGGTATTTTGCTATTCATATTAAATGCATAAATATTCATCGATACATGTCTATTATTATTATTATTATTATTATTATTATTATTATTAGTTGTAGTAGTAGTATTAATCTAATAAAAACAAATAATAACACATTCTAATTATTGTTGTTGTTGTTGTTTATTTATATATTTATTGTTTTTCTCTCAGACTGGTCAGGTGTGGAATTGAGGGTTATATCTAAAGAGACAGGGCAGATGGTGACCAGTACAGAGATCAGGTTCTACAACTGCAGCAAGCACAGCATGTGAGTATCATATAATAAATGACATTTTATATCTCTGTCCACTAATATATCAGTGTAATTATATCAGAACTGCCGCAGTCTTGTGGGAAAAAGCCATACCCTGTTATAAACAGTCCATTATATTGGCATTTAGTTGAGGTTTGTAGTGGACAGTAAGGCATATTGTGTCCTAAACCACGTCCACAAGTCTGCTCCACCTTAACGAAGAGCTCGTATCTCCAGCTCTATACTTGTTGATTGATCATCAGTGGGATTTCATTTCCTGAGTGGAGCTACATTTGCCGTATAATAAGATAAAAACATATATAATCTGAAGTTCTGAAGAAGTTAATTCAGGCCAATTTCATATATATATGTGTGTTTGGGTGAGTGTATATGTGGGTGTTAAAACTCTCATTTTTCAACATAAAAAAATCTCTCTCTCTCTCTCTCTCTCTCTATCTTTCTCCCTCTCTCTCCCTCTCTATCTCCCTCCCTCTCTCCCTCTCTCTCTCTCTCTCTCTCT
>JABMDN010016659.1:0-13459 GCA_017165825.1 Hepsetus odoe
ATACATACATACGTATATATATATATATATATATATATATATATATATATATATATATATATATATATATATATAACTTTCATATATATAACTTTTGATGGGACAACACTGAAGATGTGACACTGATACATTGTAAAGTAGTCCATGTACAGCTTGTTTAACAGGGTAAACTTTCTGTCCCCTCTAAATAACTCAACACACAGCAATTAATGTCTAAACCACTGGCAACAAAAGTGAGTACACCCTAAGTGAAAAATTTCCACCTTGTGCCCAATAGCCATTTTCCCTCCTCTGTGTCATGTGACTCATTAGTGTTACAAGGTCTCAGGTGTGAATGGGGAGCAGGTGTGTTAAATTTAGTGTTATCACTCTCACACTCTCTTATTCTGGTCACTGGAAGTTCAACATGGCACCTCATGACAAAGAACTCTCTGAGGCTCTGAAAAAAAGATTTGTTGCTCTACATAAAGATGCCTTGGCTATAAGAAGATATACCCTGAACACCCTGCAACTGAGCTGCAGCATGGTGGCAAAGACCATACAGTGGTTTAACAGGACCGGTTCCACTGAGAACAGGCCTCGCCATGGTCGACCAAAGAAGTTGAGTGTACGTGCTCAGCGGCATATTCAGAGGTTGTCTTTTGAAAATAGACATATGAATGCTGCCAGCATTGCAGCAGAGGCTGAAGGGGTGGGGGGTCAGCCTGTCATTGCTCAGACCATACACTGCACACTGTATCAAATTGGTCTGCATGGCTGTCATCCCAGAAGGAAACCTCTTCTAAAGATGATGCACAAGAAAGCCCACAAACAGTTTGCTGAAGACAAGCAGACTAAGGACATGGATTACTGGAACCATGTCCTGTGCTCTGATGAGACCAAGATGAACTAATTTGGTTCAGATTTTGTCAAGCGTGTGTGGCGGCAACCAGGTGAGGAGTACAAAGACAAGTGTGTCTTGCCTACAGTCAAGCATGGTGGTGGGAGTGTCATGGTTTGGGGCTGCATGAGTGCTGCCGGCACTGGGGAGCTACAGTTCATTGAGGGAACCATGAATGCCAAAATGTACTGTGACAGACTGAAGCAGAGCAGGGTCCCCTCCCTTCAGAAACTGGGCTGCAGGGCAGTATTCCAACATGATAACGACCCCAAACAAACCTTCAAAGACGGCCACTGCCTTGCTAAAGAAACTGAGGATGAAGGTGCTGGACTGGCCAAGCATGTCTCCAGACTTAAACCCTATTGAGCATCTGTGGGGCTTCCTCAAAAAGAAGGTGGAGGAGCACAAGGTCTCTAACATCTACCAGCTGCATGATGTCATCATGGAAGAGTGGAAGAGGATTCCATGGAAACCTGTGAAGCTTTATTGACCTCAGTGCCCAAGAGAGTTAAAGGCAGTGCTGGAAAATAATGGTGGCCATTTTTTTAAATTTGTTTGTTTGTTTTTTGTCATGTGTCTGCATGTTTGTTTGTTTTTAATTTTTACATCAATGTTTGGAATATGCATCCATCCCATCCATCCATTATCGGATCTCAACCAGAGTCACAAGTGGGCTGCTGAACCTTTTCCAGTGCTCATTGGGCCATAAATGTAGAAGTACCCTAAAAAGGTCTTCAGGCCATTAAAATTTCTGGAATATTGCTTACTAATAAAAAAGTTAAATCCCATTTTATAAAGATCTCTTACAGCATTCACTCAATGGCTACACATTATAGACCTTTTGTACATTTCTTATTAGCCCTCCTATGTCTAAGGTGTTTTAACCCAGCTGCTCACAAGCACTTTGTTGCATGTAGACCATTTTGTTCAAATCTAGCTTTCATGGTTCAAATCTAGCTTTACTTGAAAGCGATACATTTAGCACCTTCAGCAAAAAGCAAATCCATTAGTACATTCAGCAGATCGCACTGGATGGAGCTCCTGAGAGACCTGCAGGCAAATCAATAAGCAGCAGAGTAACAGAAGCAAAATGGAAAGTTCCAGATAACGGAATTCTATGTTATCATTGCTGGAACCATTGTTTGTATTTATGATATATACTGGAAAATGTAGATTGTTTTTCATATTTTGCTTCCAAAGATTTTAGTATTTTAATTTATTGTTGAGGAAAGGTTCTCCAGATCTTCCTGAAGGACAGTGTTTTTGTCTCTCATTTTCAGTACAGTCTCTGTACCCGAGCTGTTCTCCAGATCTTCCTGAAGGACAGTGTTTTTTCTCTTCAGTCCAGTCTCTGTATCTGAGAAGTTTGATTGTTGTTTGTTGGTTAATCCACACAGTGATCTACATCTGAACCTTCAAGCAGAACAAAGTCTAATTTAAGACATGAAGCAGTGAAGAAACAGGTACAGATGTTTCCAGATGATCAGGTGATTAGTTTACTGAACACTGAGTGGTTGGAACCCCTTTATCTAGAACCTTGTATCCTTAGATGCTTTGCAGCCTTTCAGTTAAACATTTGTGCCCATTTCTTTCATTTAATCCTTAATATGACAAATATGAGACAGTCTGACAGGCATGAAACAGCATTTTCATGCTGTTTTCCCAGCAAAATATAAAGAAGGGCTCAAGAGAGAACAGTGCTGTACATTTGAACCTATTTTGTCTGCTCATATAGTTGTTATGAAATCCAAATCCAATGCTTTGAAAATGGAAAATCAACTTGTTTAGTGTTAAACTTGAGCGACTGAAAAACTAAACAATGTGATTATTTGTGAATCATTTTTAAATGTTCGGCAGCCCTGGTTTTATAATTACAGTCATTATCCAACATGAGATGCTTTGATGAAAAACAAATCAAAATTTCGATAACTCTTGTAAATCTTCTTCTTCTTTTTCTTTCGGCTGCTCCCGTTTAGGGGTCGCCACAGCGGATCAACTGTCTCCATTTCTTCCTGTCTTTTGCATCTTCCTGCTTCAACCCGACCACCTGCATGTCCTCTCTCACCACGTCCATAAACCTCCTCTTTGGTCTTCCTCTTCTCCTCTTTCCTGGCAGCTCCATCCTCAACATCCTCCTTCCAATATAATCATCGTCTCTCCTCTGCACATGTCCAAACCAACGCAACCTTGCTTCTCTAACTTTGTCTCCAAGACGTCTAACCTGAGCTGTCCCTCTAATATACTCATTTCTAATCCTGTCCAACCTCGTCACACCCAACGAAAATCTCAGCATCTTTAACTCTGACACCTCCAGCTCCGCCTCCTGCCTTTTCGTCAGTGCCACCGTCTCCAACCCATACAATATAGCTGGTCTCACTACTGTCCTGTAAACCTTCCCTTTTACTCTAGCTGGTACGCGTCTGTCACAAATCACTCCAGCCACTCTTCTCCACCCATTCCAACCAGCCTGCACTCTCTTCTTCACCTCTCTTCCACACTCGCCGTTACACTGAACTGTTGATCCCAAGTATTTAAACTCCTCCACCTTTGTTACCTCCACTCCCTGCATCCTAACCACTCCACTTTCCTCCCTTTCATTCACACTCATGTATTCTGTCTTTGCCCTACTCACTTTCATTCCTCTCCTCTCCAGAGCATATCTCCATCTCTCCAGGTTCTCCTCAAGCTGCTCCCTACTCTCACTACAGATCACAATATCATCAGCAAACATCATCGTCCACGGAGACTCCTGTCTAACCTCGTCCGTCAACCTGTCCATTACTACTGCAAACAAGAACGGGCTCAGTGCTGATCCTTGATGTAATCCAACCTCTACTTTAAATGCATCCGTCACTCCCACTGCAGATCTCACCACTGTTACACTGCCCTCATACATATCCTGAACTACTCTCACATACTTCTCTGTAACACCAGACTTCCTCATACAAAACCACAACTCCTCTCTAGGCACCCTGTCATATGCTTTCTCCAAATCCACAAAGGCACAATGCAGCTCCTTCTGGCCTTCTCTGTACTTCTCCATCAACACCCTCAGAGCAAACATTGCATCTGTGGTGCTCTTTCTCGGCATAAAACCATACTGCTGTTCACTGATCCTCACCTCTTTTCTTAACCTAGCTTCCACTACTCTTTCCCATAACTTCATGGTGTGGCTGATCAACTTTATCCCTCTATAGTTACTACAGCTCTGTGCATCACCCTTATTCTTGAAGATCGGTACCAGTACACTTCGTCTCCACTCCTCAGGCATCTTCTCACTTGCCAAGATTGTGTTAAACAATCTGGTCAGAAACTCAACTGCCATCTCCCCTAAACATCTCCATGCTTCCACTGGTATGTCATCCGGTCCAACAGCCTTTCCATTCTTCATCCTCTTCATCGCTGCCCTTACTTCCATCTTGTTTATTTGCTGCACTTCCTGGTTAACTCTTCTCACATCATCCAGTCTTCTCTCTCTCACATTTTCTTCATTCATCAGCTCCTCAAAGTATTCCTTCCATCTGCTCAACACGCTCTGTTCACCTGTGAGTACGTTACCATTTCTATCTTTAATCGTCCTGACCTGTAGCACATCTTTCCCAGATCTGTCTCTCTGTCTAGCCAATCGGTAAAGGTCCTTTTCTCCCTCTTTACTGTCCAACCTCTCATACAATTCACCAAACACCTTATCTTTGGCCTTCACCACTGCTTTCTTCGCCCTGCGGTTCATCTCCTTGTACACCTGTCTACTTCCTTCATCTCTCTGTATGTCCCATGTCTTCTTTGCCTCTCTCTTCTTTTGAATACACTCCTGGACTTCTTGGTTCCACCACCAGGTCTCCTTATCCTCTTTCTTCCTTCCGGATGTCACACCAAGTACATTTCTAGCCGTCTGCCTGATCACTTCTGCAGTAGTTTCCCAGCAATCCGGTAGCTCTTCGACACCTCCCAGTGCCCGTGTTAACTCCTGCCTGAATTCCACCTTGCAGTCCTCCTCCTTCAGCTTCCACCACTTGATCCTCGACTCTGCCCTCACTTTCCTCCTCTTCGTGACCTCCAAGGTCATCCTACAGACCACCATCCTATGCTGTTTAGCTACACTCTCCCCTGTCACTACTTTGCAGTCTCTGATCTGTTTCAAACTGACCCTCCTGCAAAGAATATAATCCACCTGTGAGCATCTTCCTCCACTCTTATACGTCACCCTGTGCTCCTCCCTCTTCTTAAAATAAGTATTAACTACAGCCATTTCCATCCTTTTTGCAAAATCAACAACCATCTGACCTTCAGCATTCCTCTCCTTGACACCATGCCTACCCATCACCTCCTCATCACCTCTGTTCCCTTCACCAACATGACCATTAAAATCTGCACCAGTCATCACTCTCTCTCCCCTGGGTACACTCTCTATCACTTCATCTAACTCACTCCAGAATTTTTCCTTCTCTTTCATCTTACAACCAACTTGTGGAGCATAAGCACTAACAACATTCATTATCACACCTTCAACTTCCAGCTTCAAACTCATCACCCTCCCTGACACCCTCTTCACTTCCAAAACACTCTCCACATACTCTTCCTTCAGGATAACACCTACTCCATTCCTCCTTCTATCCACACCATGGTAGAACAGTTTAAACCCTCCTCCAATACACCTGGCCTTACTACCCTTCCATCTAGTCTCTTGCACACACAAAATGTCAACCTTCCTTCTCTCCATCATATCAACTAATTCTCTACCTTTACCAGTCATGCTGCCAACATTCAAAGTCCCTACCCTCACTTCCACTCTCCTCTCCTTCTTTCTCTCCTTCTCCCTCTGGACATGCCTTCCTCCTCTTCTTCTTCTTCTTTGGCCAACAGTAGTCCAATTTCCACCAGCACCCTGTAGGCTAACAGCACTGATGGCGGTCGTTGTTAACCCGGGCCTCGACCGATCCGGTATGGAATTCTGTATCGTTGTCCGCATATTGATTTGGCAAAGTTTTACACCGGATGCCCTTCCTGACGTAACCCTCCCCATTTACCCGGGCTTGGGACCGGCACGAAGAAATACACTGGCTTGTGCATCCCTAGTGGCTGGGTTGATAACTCTTGTAAATAAAATACCTCATTTTACAGTGGTGCCACAATGGACTCCAGAGCGAAGTTTCCAGTTTAAAGACTAAGAAAATCTTTTTTTTATGATGTATCTTGAAGGTGGGAGGAGCTATTTGACAGATACTGTTAGCTGCTACATCAGATTTCTTCCTCGCCATGAAGCGTCCCAATGTTAAAAAAATGTGCATGCTGTGTATAGTAGTGAAAGAACACTGACAGATGAAAGCATGAAACGAATACCAAATTGTATATCAAATAACATATTAAATGCAGGTTTATGTCCGAATGCCACTTCAAACACAGCCCTTCTAAAGGTTGCGGCTTTGGCTACTGCACCTCCTCAGGCTATAGCTTTGCCCAGAGGCTAGTGGGAGCTGTCATACTCAGAAAGCAGCCACTGTAATCAGTCACATAGCAGGCAGGCACACACACACACACACACACACACACACACACACACACACACACACACACACACTGGCAGTGAACCAACCACTCCTCAAAGCTAGACACAAATGCCTGTTTATTCTGCACACTCAGACACTACCTCATTGGCTGTTTGTTCAAAAGCCTCTCGTCCTGAACATGGTCATTTATTCCATTAATATCTGTGGCAACCCAAATGGTAAATAAGCATAGGCTCGGCCTAAGGAGAGGTGTACTTTGTTTTCCAGTTCCTCTATTATGGTGTTGTCTCGTGCAACGGACAGCAGGAATTACACTGAACGTCCATGTCCAGTCCAGCTGTTTGGATTGCTGCTTTTGGAGGAGGCCTAATAGTGCAGTTTTCCCAGTTTTCCCCAGTTTTTAGCCAAAATTCAAGGTTACCCAGTTTTCCCCTTTGCCACAAATATGGTAGGTCAGTCGGGACTTCTTTGAGGTCCAATAGTTTGCCAGTGTAACTGATAAGGAAAGACATGAATTCTGCAAACAATCCCTAAATCATCCCACCTTCCATCCCAAAGTACTTATGAGGTTCCTTACACCCAGTGTTTTAGCAATATACTTTTGTGTATTTTATACACAAAAACGTATCTCCTTGGCTGAAGATCTGCACTTGGCATGAGGGCGGAAAATTTGGGGCGAACCACTCCTTCGGTGAGTCAACACAATACATAAAAGCTTGGTTACTTATGCAATAATACAGTACATTCAATAGGGAGCACCTTGCCAAGCTGACATGCCACAGCAAAATGGGGAGTTTTTTACATTATATATTATATATACTACATTATATATGAGACAAAAGCTAAACTCTTCATTGTAAACATTATGTTTGACACATAAAAGTATTGTTTAGAGGAAATTAGTTTGATGTGAAAGGGTATCTTCTTCATAAACTTTCTCAGATTTCTTTACATTGGTGGTCAATAGAAGCAGGTCATCGTTTCTACAATGGAAATATATTTTTTTATTCACTAACTGCTTTTATTAACTAACTGCTAATGGATTCATTTGTTTTGGCCAGTAACTTTTTAAAGTGATTAAAACCCAAACAAAGGTCACAGATAAAGGGCAGTGTATTCATAGCCTTGTAATGTGGTAAATTTAGGGAGCTTTAAGAGGCAGCAACATTGTTAGATGTCTGGTTCCATTCACCAACATGGTCAATTCTTAGTTTCTAATACAAAGTTGAACTTGAAGCCTGAATGACTTTGTTGACTATTTATCTGTTAAATAATGGAGAAACTTGGAAAAAAATAATTAGTATACTTCTTTAATAATCGTATCATGAGTCGGGAAAGAGACCAGAAATTTTCAGTGCTTGGAAAACACAAAATT
Organism: Hepsetus odoe; assembly: GCA_017165825.1. Lineage (NCBI taxonomy): Eukaryota > Metazoa > Chordata > Actinopteri > Characiformes > Hepsetidae > Hepsetus > Hepsetus odoe. The sequence continues at coordinate 7,763 of JABMDN010016659.1, forward strand.
AAAGCAGGTATTCATCATTTATAATGGTTATATAGTCTGTATCTTTCACTCAAAGTTTTCATGGGTAGATTTTAAAGTAAAAGAAGGCCGTGACCACCTAATCAATGGCTTCTTTACAAGAGAACTTCATCAAAACTTGCTTAAAAAAGGAAACCCAAGCTGAATAAAGTGAACGAAGCTAATGGACCCCTTAGTATAACAGCATTCAATGCACTGCTGCCCATCTGCCAATGGCAGATCCATTGCAATATGATCACATATAATATAGCTGTGGCTGCAGCTTGGGTTAATAAATGCTACCTCAAAAAAAAAAACTCACTAGGCTTTTCATGCAAGAGGAGAAGGGCTTTGCTTTTATTTCCATCACTGCAAGGTTCCCGCCATTCAGGTTGCCCTAAATGGACGAAGAGAACCAAGAAAGGAGGCGTCTATTTGACATTATGATATCAAAAACGCTAAAAACATGCACGACACATTCTCAATCTCGCGCCAAACTCGTTTCCTATCACAGGCTAATAGGCTGAAAAATTATTCCATCATCTGTTAAACAGCATATTTCTGCGATGGAAAATGAGCCAGCATGCTCCTTTGAAATGCTAAATGTGCACATTTTTAATCAAGAAGTTTTGATTTATCAATTTGGCTCTTTCATAGGGCATAATTGGATTTTATTTCATGCTTGCTTAATTTCACAACATGCTCACTAAGGAGAACTCACTTTTTGTGAACTAGTTTGCGTTGGAGGGCCTGGTGTTCTTTGGGATTTCTCTCCATTAAAGCATGAAAGTAATAAATGGATAATAATCTGAGTGTATTTTTATGATCTCTAATTATGGAGATGAAGCACCAGTGCTTTCAGCCAACCTCTATCTGCTGCATCTCAGGTGTACTGTTGATTACCACGTATATTAAGGTGAAAATAAACAAAAAACCCAGACTCAAAACATTTCTAATTAAACCCTAAGGACAGATGAGTTTCTCTTCTAGTTCTAAACACAGGAGGTTAAAATGATTGTCTCTGTTATTTACCCGTAATCTGCAGAGATTAGCCTGGAAAACACTGCTGTTCTTCTTTAAATTGGCACAGATATCATGGTTATCAATTCATGCTTAGCTTAGACTTATTTTCTAGTGGAGATGAGAGGGTTACAACCATCACAACAACTATAACCTGACAACAGTAACTAATCATGATAATTACTAGGTAATTATCAAAAAAAAATTTAAACAAACTTTAGACTTGGTTGAGCCAAGGAGCAGGACATGGAGATATAAACTACAGAGCATTTGAGATCAAGTCTTTTGGGTTTAAGCACAAATTTATCCAGTCTGACTTACATTTCCTGCTACAGGGACAGTCCCCCTGGAGCACCTTGGGGTTAAAGGTCTTGCACAGGAATCCAATGGTGGTAGTGTTTGAAGTGGCATTTGAATCTGCAACCTCTTGGTCCGTAGATCCTGCCATTAGACCACCACCACCACCACCACCATATTTTTGATATATCAAAAGTAATTTTGGTGGTTCAGGCTCAATCCAGCTAGACTTTTGTTTGAAGCATAAAGATTCTTAACACCCCTAAAAAACATGTTTTGTGGTGTGTAGCTCTTAGCCATTGTTGTACATCTCGTATAGTTCTCTCGATGCATCTCTCAGTTCTGATTATTTCTCCTGCACCACCAATCAGTGAGCTATGCTATACTGTACAACAGCTTATGTAAATGAGTATGCAAAATTTTGTATACTAGATATATAGAAGAAACTGACATTGTTTTGAAATACTATCATCGGATTGAAAGCATGCTAATTCATTTAGGACTTACAGTAAACTGACCAAACTATGCCTGACTATGTCAGTTAAGTATATGACATATATTTAAGGTTTTAAATACACACCACCATCTCCAGTTTCTTTTCAACACCCAACAGCTCTACAACTTTAAAATGGGAGAAGTCCTGCAATCCAGTACATTAAACACAAGACATTAGTGAGTGTCCTGTAAGAGTGCAAGGCCCTCTACAGACTGCAGATTATTTTTAGCTCAGAGAATAGGTCAAGTTGTTGTCTGTTTAGCGTCTTTTACATTTAAAAAATTATTTTTGTAAGCTTCTATAGTACTTTTCAAAGCTGAAATGTCTTGTTAAATTGATCTCTGAGATCAGATTTATCATGGAAACATAGTAATTAGGCATATATTTCTTGATTTAACTGTTGAAGAATTTTAAGAAGATACTGAAACCTTTAACACTATGGTCTGTGTAGGATGGAATTATTGACTGCATACCTCCAGACCTCAGAGAAGGTCCTGTTCAACTCTTCCGATGTTCAACCCAAAGCTGAAGAGGACTGCCCTGTTTGCAATGCTTCAATTCTCACCTTCTGGTCAAAAGGTCAGTGAAGGGCGTGTTTTGGGCTCTTCTGCAGTTCTGTCTCAGTGCATCACATCAGTGCCGTTTCCCTTACCTACTTCTCTCCTCTCGACTCGCTAAAAGCCCTCATCGAGTGCTCGGCAGGAGCACACATTCATCTTGGCTAATTGTCTAAACTGTGAGCTGCCCCAGGCAAGACACCAGACCTTGAGGGATGCAGTGTGAAGGAAGGAAAATAGGCTGAAACACAAGTAATCATCATTAATAATGTAGCTGTGTGTTTCATGAGTGTAATTCATGTCTGCATGCTGTGTGTGTGTGTGTGTGTGTGTGTGCGTGTGTGTGTGTGTGTGTGTGTGTGTGTGTGTGCGTGTGCGTGTGTGTGTGTGTGTGTTAGGGGGTGGAGGAATAGGAGACAAATAATAACCTAAAGCAAATCACCTTTGGAGCGGTTAACTAATGCAGACGGGTGAGAGCTAGCCGTCCCGTGGGGCCGTCCGTGCACTGGTTGACTGGCCAGGCCGGGGCAACAGTGTTTGTGCTTTGGGCATTGACACTGTCCTCAAGCCTGGGAGCACAGAATAGGCCCTGCCTAACATTGAGGTCTTTGGTTTTCTGGAAAATAGCAGATCCTGAACACTTACATCCTTACTTGTTAACCTCGGACCTATGAGAGTGTAGCAGCAGAGATTTTAAACTTAGGTTTAGTGATCAGGAAGTGTGTCATAGGCCTGATCTGTACATGCACAAATAAAATACAAATTCATTTGTACAAATAAAGCTAAAGCGCAGTTACATTCAGTTTAACTGAACAAAAAACAAACTAAAATGGAAAATTAGCGGAAAATTTAGTAAATTGTGATTTTGGCTGGATGCCTGATTCCACAGACATGGGCTAGATTAGGAGACATGGATGCCCTTCATTATAGCGAGAAAACGAAGGGAAGAAAATGCTGCGTACTAATGGAAACGTGCTCAAGTGCTAGAATCATGTCTGATCCAATGTTTTCAGCGCACATTTGCAACCTACCAACTTACTGGAGGTCAGACACCACTGAGCCACAGTCATAGCGTCCAGAACCATCACTCACCAATGACATTATGTTTCCATGTCAGTGAAATGGCACTTTCCTTTCAGAATTGGCAGTTCTTGACCACGATAATGGCCCAGTCTCTCTGATTATAGACTGAAGTCTTTGAGACTGCCAGTGCACAGAGGAGGAAACCACTGGAATAACTCTAGTACTGGAGTAACTGGACTGCAATACCATCCTAGCATTTAGGAAGATGTGTTCATCAGTATTTTTGAAACTGATTACACATTTTTTCTTTACTCAATTACATTTCAAAGACCAAAAAAATATATATATATATAAATTATATATATTTTTTATATAAATTTGAAGGACCCAGAGAATTTTCTTATTTCTCTTAATAATCTGCTAAGATTTGATTAGAAATGTACCAAATGTTATCAAACTGCCTGCAAAAAGACTTAGTTATCAACATCCAAAGATCAGTTGTGCTACACCACACAGCTGCACTCAATCCTAGTCTTTTTTTTGTTTGTTTTACTTGAACTTTATATATAACATCGTTTGTCTGACATTTGTCTGAAATTTGTCTGACACGTCCAACCTCGTGGAAATGGAAATGTGCAAATGAATTAATTAAATGATTGGAATATGAAAACAAATTATAGGAAAGACCAGTGGTCTTATTTTTTCTTTTTTTTTTAAATTCTTTTCATGATGACTCACCTCTGCCTCACCTGCCTCCCCAGATCACATGTCCCTGGTTTGTTAGTCTGATTAAAAGTTTATTCTTTTGACATATACAAAAGATAGACATATCTAAAGCACCCCCACATCACAAGGGGCCTTGAGCAGGGAACTGAAACCAGGACCTTTTCGGGTGCACAAGGTCAGATTTATGGTACAGCTTCTAAAAGCAGACGAGAGAACCAAGTTTATAAAAATTAGACAAAAATATCACATCTGTTCATTTAGTTATTGTGTCAAATGATTCACCATGGCAACAGAGTTTCTTAAACTGTTCCTGATGGCAAAAAATCCAATATTTGATTCGTGATCAATAGGATACAGTATTGATACAACACAGCAGCCTGTATGAATGTGAACAGCAGAAAAAGGGAGTAGAGGGCTGGTCATCCAGTCATTTCAAACATATGACAGATCAGTCCTTTTTCCCAGAACAACACATTCTGGAAGACTCCTGTTGGGTTGACTCAGAGACTGACGTTTATGAACAGTTATGAGCGTTAAAATTAAATAAGGATGAAAGGTGAGCAGCTTCCACGTGTTCCATGTACGCAAAAACCACTCAACAAACGTATGAGGGTTTTGATTTGAGGTGTGAAAGGTGAACCAGTCTTGGTATGAACGTGTGTTAAAGTTATGATGATTTGTGTTCCTCTCATTAACTTTGAACTGCTAAATGTCAAAGAAAAAAGGTAGATTATAAGAAGAGGGCATAAAGTCATAATCCTTCAATTTGAATATGTTTCCCTGAATTGCACTGGGTTTTGATCTGAGGTTTAAGGCATGCTGACGTCCCAAAACCTGTCATGTCCAGCTCACAATAATCAGAATTCAAATTTAAGTGAATCATTTAACTTGTGCTTTCCAAAATGCTTAGTTTAACTCCTTCATAAAGTGTGACATAACTCCATGTACACAAAGCTTATTCCAACCCATCCGTCTTAATGCTGAAGTGAAACGACGCGACAATTGGTCAAAGCATTGCTTGTTGGAATATTGAAATGATGTACGAAATTTATCAACAAAATCTCTCATCCAAAACAAATAAAAATGGGATATAAACAACACATCATTTACCAATTACTCTACTTGTGGACACTTGGCACAAATATAGACTAGAGGTCAGCACAGTTCTTTCCTTTGCAGAAGAACCGAAGATCAATCCTCTTGTACCTTTTTTTTTGCTAACACAACCCAGAAACAATTTCTCACTTCTTTATTGATTTTTAATGTCTTAGACATTTTGGAAAGATGTACAATCTTACCTTTCTGAAGTTGTAAACTCTTCTCTTTTAACCCGAAAGGCATTCATTGCTATTATGACCTTTTTTTTTTTTTTAATAATTTGCAGGACAGTGCTCTTGTATCAGTTCAAATGTACGTATTGCTCTTTTTAAGCTCCTTCACAAGCAGAAATATCCCAAATGTAATAAACATAAAATAAAAATATGAAGAAATCTTTTTTTCTCTTTTGATTAAAATAAATACATTATAGTCAAACATTTTTGACACTCTTGTTATATATGTACATATATATATATATATATA
>JABMDN010016687.1:0-14578 GCA_017165825.1 Hepsetus odoe
AAAATCTGTTCTTATCAGTTTAATATCTGATACGTCCTCTATATGAGCACTGCATATTAAATAGATTTTTGAACAGGGAGACGGTAAAGGAGCTTGCTCCGTCCGTTCAATGCATCGACCTGGTATTGCAGTATTTCCGGGAACGGTGTGCTTCTTTCCTTTGTCCGAACAACAGATAGGCGCTTGTTTGCAAGGGGAATGTAATTTTAGTGGCTTGCTGATTCTTTTTCTTTTGGTTCTTCATTTAGTTTTGTTTTCTTTGGTCAATGTAGTGATGGATTGTAGGTTGATTTTATTCATTTATTTCTGTTATTTTCTCCATGCCCCTTTCATCCCGTTACCCTAAATCCCTTCCCTAGTTAGTATTCATTTCCCTGTCACCTTTAACCTATATATTATTAACTGCATCTATATTTTTTATGTGTTCTCTTCTGCGTAACGCTTTCTTTGCACATCAAAAACACACAAACAAGGTCATAGTCTTAGATTAGGTGTCTCCAATGGAGTCCTTGGAGCTCCTGTAGACAGATAAAAAGGCACACTCTGAACTGTGCAAGTTGGAGGGAGAAAGGATTCCACACAGAGAGGAACACTGACCAGTCTTTTGAACATCTTGTAAGAACTTCGTTACTTTTCTGTTAATAAACTTTGCTATAGCTTAAAGAACTCTTCACGTCATCACTGACTCCTCGAACCTTGGTTCTCAATCGGAGAATCCAACAGTTGGCGTCACGAACAAGATTGACTTGAGGAACGGACGGGAAAAGCAATTGGAAGACAACACAGTTGACCAAGAGTCAGGAACAGAAGTGCTGACATTTTGACAGAGGTAAGGCCTCCTACTGTCTTAATCTGCTGCTGAGTTGAGGATGACTGCTATGTGTAAAAAGTAAACTCCCTCCTCTTCAAGATCAATCTAGAAAGGATTCTGTGGTGAAGATTTAAGCAATCTTTTAACAAGTAACTGGAAATTTCCAGTAATGTAATATTTTGTGAAATTGTCAATGTGGGGAAAGAAAAAATCAACAAATACTGAGGATAAAGGTATGGCGGTGCCGGTCGTTGATGAGGATCACATGATCAGTAGTCTCAATGTGTATATAAAAGACTCGTTGCACCTGAAGGAGATTGAACAGAAAATTGTGGAAAAGTATGCGGTTAATGCTGATGTCAGAAGTATCTGGTCTTTGGATGTGATTCGTAAGGCTTGGGGTAAATCTCAGCTTATGAAGAAGAGTGAGAAAGTTGAAATGGACACTTGTTGTGCTGGGTCAGCTGAGACGCAGGAGTGAGATGATGCGAAAAACTGAAGCTGATAGAGAGTCAAAGGCCACTCAGTCCAGATTAGCTGCTATGGTTGAAGAAATTCGGAGAAAGAACACTGAGGTTCTGAGAAAGGACGCTGAGGTCCGACAAAAGAATGCTGAGGTTCAACAAAAGGATGCTGAGGTCCAACTACAGAACGCTGAGGTTTTGAAAAAGGATGCAGAGATAAACAAATTAGTGGAGGAGTTTGAAAGAGTAAAAGTGGAAAGAGATTTGTTGCTATTGGGTGCAAACAGAGCAAATGCCGAGCAGCCTGGTGTGCAGGAACGACCCCAGGGGGGCGGAGCATCTTTCTTCCCGCCTTTCAATTACGGGTGTGTCCCAAAGCTCTGGTACTCTTCTTCTGGCCCTCCCTATGAGTTAATGTCTGTGATGCCTGCTTACCCCCTCCTCGTCCCTCTGGGAGAAGCTCAGCCTCTATCAGCAACCAAACTGTATCCTGATCTCAAAGCATTGGAGAGGGAACAGCGGGGTTTGTTGGAGGAAGGGAAAGTCATAAGGAGAGATGAGAGTGAGAAAAGGGGTTCCTCAACTAGTGCATCATCAAATAACGCGCCACTGAAACACCCTTCGGGTGTAAAACCTTCTGCAAAGAAAAAACATGGAAAAAATCACAGAATGAATGAAAGCAAGAGTGAAAGCGAGGGTGACACTGATCATGTCCCTGCCTGCCTTGCTCCCATTAGGGAAAGAAGAGGTAAGGTTAAGGAAGAGGATGGTGATATAACCTACAAAACTTTGATGTCCCATGTTCCAGCGGAACCTGAAAAAATTGACAAATGGTCTAAAGAAACTCCTCATCCCAAAGGTGGATCAAGAAAGACCTGGAAAGAATTGTGCCATCTAAGAGATATTTATCGGCTTCATCCAGAAGATGCACATCAGATTCTATCTGCAATGGTTTCTCGCTCACGGGTGGAGAAACTGACAGAAAGACTCCATCTGGCTTTGGGTGATGATAAACAAAATCTGAAAGAGGGATAGGAGGCCATAAAAGAATGGCTTGATGAGTTAAATCCAGAACGAACAAATTGGTCTCAAAATACCGCTTGCCGACAGAAGCCAAAAGAAAGTGTTTTCGAATATGCTGAACGTTTCCAAGAAGCTTAGCTGGATTATTCCGGGTTTCCCAACATCACTGAAGACAATTATGACCAAGCAAATTGTACCCCTTTAAAGACAACCTTTGTTGATGGACTAAACTTAGAATTGTCTAGGCTCTTGCAAGTCACGTACCCGGGTTGTGAGAAGGACGCAGGAAAAAGTATCTCACAAATTGTTGAGACAGCTGGAAGCATGGAAGCCGACCTCGCTGTGAAAGTCCGAAAGGCTCAACTGGACGGAAATGAAACCAGAAAATCCAACAAAGCTGATAAAAAGAAAACACCCTGCTTCATTTGTGGAAAAACTGGTCATTGGGCAAAACAGTGTTGGTTTCGGAAGGATCTGAATCAAGCGAATGGCAAACCACAAGGTGATCGTGGAAATGACAATGGACACACACACACACACACACACACACACACACACACACACACACACACACACTTACTTGGAAAAAAAAATGGAGAAAAACACATAAATACACAGCTCTGTATGTGTATGAAGAAAACCATGATGTTTAACCTTCTCTTGTGTTTGTGTTTACAGGTTGCCATCGTGATCAGTCACGATGACGGTTTAAGGGGAAACACCTTTATAGCTGCAGCACAAGGTTTTGCAAAAGTGTTTAACAGGTCAGATTGTTGGATCTGTGGCCTAATTCCACATGGTGCGGAAATATTCCCACAAATTACAGTTCCCCTCACCATCACTGATCACGACTGCATCTGCCCTTTCTGAAACGTGAGGATTTGGGTAACGAGAGTCATAACTGGTAATCACCACGTGAGACCAATAACTAAACCAGATACACCCATAAAGTTAGCGTACACACCTAAAAGGAATCTATGTTGGAGTAACAATGGTTCTGGACCTTATTTAAGTACTAGTGTATGTCATTTGACCATCACACCTGATGTACCGTCTGACATAGTACGACTGAATGATCATTCTGTACAGTTTACCTTGATTTTCAAAACTGCATAATTTTCAGATGACGCTCCCACTGTGAACAGGGCCGTGTACATTTGTGGTAACACAGCTTACAGTTATCTGCCTGAACGATGGTCAGGTACATGTTATGCAGCTTACGTCATACCAGCCTTGAGACACACTACTGATCCAGTGTGTGCTCGCTTGTTTGTAAGGGGAATGTGTTTTTAGAGGCTTGCTGATTTTTTTTTTTTTTCTTTTCTTTTTTTTTTTTTTTTGGCTTTTCATTTGGTTTTGTTTTCTTTGGTCAATGTAGAGTTTTTCGTTTTTCTGTTTTGTCCATGCTTATCACAGGCATGGTGTCTGTCCCAATCTGATGTGAATGGGGGACGTGGTGGCCTAGTGGTTAGGGAGTTGATCTCGGATCAGAGGATTTTCTTTCGATTCTCTCACTCGTAGATTGCCCTGAGGCACCCTTGAGCAAGGCACAGTGCCCCTCACTGCTCCCCAGGCACTTTCAAAGCTGCCCCTTTCTGTACAGGTGTGTATTGGTGAAATGCAGAGGTTGACCTGATGTGTTTGGCTGGGCAGATTTTGCACAGTTAGAGGCCAACCGATGAAGGTGCTGGATGAAGACGGCATCTGGAACTGTTCTTGGTGGATCCCCATTAAACAATGGGAAGACCCAAGGCTTTACCAGGGCCTGAAGCAGTTGCCATTGATCATTGTGCTGGGTGAAAACCGGGGATACATTTATTATCCAGGGATGTCTAAATTGTGTCGAAAGTGTGGTCAGAGAGGACACCTGCCTGAGGCATGCCCAGAGATTATTTGTGGAAAGTGCAGAGAAACTGGTCACTCTTATGAAGAGTGTACAAATGGCAGAAGGTGCAACCTTTGTGGAGAATATACTTATCTCTACAGAGATTGCCCAAAATCGTTTGCCAACAAGCTCAAGGCTAAGAAAATGGCAGCCCCAGTTCTCGAAATTCCCAGCCAATAGTAACGGAGCCTAGGCGGGCCGATTGAAGATGTAGCGGGGGAAATGGAGATAGCCATAGGAACTGTTGTTGAGGGTACACATGTGGAGGGGAGTGATGTTTCTCCACTCCCCAATGCCCAAATTCAGAAAAGACCAGCCAAATCTCCCCTGGTTGAGATGGGGGAGAAGAAGCTGAGGCCTGAACAAGAGTCGAGTAACTCCTCTTCGGGAGACCTGAACCGTTTGTGGCCTACAGATTCTCCAATAAAGTTTTCATTTTTACACTTCAACCTAAAGATGTTCACGTCTAGAGAGCAGAGAAAGCCCTGTCATGCACCCTGTGAACACGATATGGATAACGGTTGTATTTGTTTTAATTTAACTGGTGAGGAATCAGTGGGTAATGCTATGCCTGAGCAATGCTGGGTTGAGAACGATGTTACTCCTCGTTTGGGGAGAGGTCGTCAGATTGCTACACTATGTTTTGGGAGGGGTAGGTCAGTAGCCCCCGGTGTTAGTATCTACACAGTGGACCAGTCAGTGATGCACTTGCCACGAGTACCTGCAGCCAGCTCCATGCTAGTCGCTCAGAAACACCACACACCCACTCAGGCTATCACTACTGAGATGTTGGCTGATTTGTTTGCTGATTTGGCAAAGCAAATTGGGGAAATTATTACATCCTCCAATAACTCCATGCACCAGCCAGTCCTCACTCAGCCACAGCCTCCCCAGAAGGTAATCTCCAATTGCAGTGACCAGTCCCAGCTAAAGGTTTTTGTTCAGGCAGACACCAAAGCTCCAGCATACTTCAAGGGTGACCACACAGATTTATTCCCCATCGACGAATGGGAGGACATGATGAGATGCTATCTGCACAGAATTAACTGTGGCACATATGAAGAAATGTTTGCCCTGTTAATGTCAAGACTAACCGGCAAAGTCAGAGGCATGGTCGAGGTGTCACTTTGCTGCCGTCCTGAGTTGAGTGGAAATGAGCTTATTGCTGCAGCGTTTGACATACTGAAGTGTAATTTCAGTGACTTGACATATTCCAGCATGCCAATGAAAGACTTCTACAACACCGTGCCACGGACTGGTGAGAATGCCATGGACTACTGGATCCGTTTGAACAAGTCTATTGATGCTGCTGATGAGTGTCTCCGCAGACGAGGAAAGCTGGTGGAAGACCCCAACAGTGAAGCTATCGGTATGTTTATTAATCACTGTCCCCAGTCTCGCTCTGTCTTTCCAACTGAAGGCTCCTGAGGAGTGGACTGCAGCTGAGGTTCAGAACCGTCTAGACAGCTATGTGAGGAAGATGAAACAGTCTAGTGTGTCGTCTCGAAATACAGAATGTTTGATTGAGCCATATCAGCGTCCTGTTTCTGTTCACTGCCAGTCGCACCCCAGTGCTACCCAAGCTGTCTCAGTAACTCACGGTCCTTCCCCCAATCCTAAGCCCTCTTGTTCTCCTCCCTTGTCTCCTAATCACGACACACTCCCATCCCCTTCAGTTTCCAGCCCTCCAGCAGCTGAGCCAGGTACTCAACAGATAGTAGCAATTTTTGACAAGGTTCTGTCACTATGCACTGCATCGCTAGCCACGAGTCATAAGTGTCCCCCACAGCCTAGACATCCTCATAGCCATCACAGTGCTCATCATCCGACATGTAGAGTTTGCGGCTCATACGACCACACGACCCATGCGCACTGTAGATTGTACAGGCTATGCCACAAGTGCTTTGATCCTGGACACATGAAGCGTGAATGTCCTAGGACCCACCGAATCCCGGACAGATCAGTGCCTTCCCCCACCAAAGCTACTTTAAACTAGCCAGCCCATGCAAAAAGAGGGGCAGCATGGGCAGAGTTGATGAAACCCTCACAAGTATGACCGATCCACAAACCATATATGTTAACTGCTGCGAAAGCCTCCCTGTAGGAAAGACCGTTATTGTGGGGTCACAAAGAGTTGAAGGATTAAGTGAGTTGTTTTATGCTCCAGTGTTTGTCACTGGCCAGTGTTCTCTGAGAGGGATGCTTGATTCAGGGAGTATGTCATGCACATTGAGTGAGGAAGCTGATAGCAAGCTGAGAGCTGCTGGTGTTGTTTTGACTCCTCAGCATGTTTCAGAAAACGTGGTGCTATTTGGCTGCGGTGGCCTTCTCACTCAACCCAAATGCATTTATGACTTTGAAATTTGGGGGTCTAGGTTTGTTGTGCCGACATTTGTGGTTCCTGGACAAAGGGATGAACTGATTATGGGAAGCAATGCTCTACCGCCCACCATTCAGAAGATGAAGGCTGATACTAAGTACTGGGAACTTGTTCACTCCAGTTACACTGGGACTGAATGCACTGGTCAGGTCCAGTGATGCCAGACAAGATAGGCACAAGTCAGGCTATCAAGTCAGGCTATCACTCTACTGCAGCAAAAAGAATATGTCGTTTGGGGAAATCTGCCACCATCTGCTGTTGTCTCTCCAGGGAGCACTGTCATTGTAGAACCTACATCAGCCCATTCCACACCGAAAAACATTATGGTGGGGCGCATTATAACACCCATGCTGGGAGACCGTTGGGTTCCGATGAAAGTTCTTAACCCCACACAAAGCCCTGTGACACTGCGCCACAATTACATTTACGGCATTTAACAGATGCCAATGCCAAGATTGCTGACGTCTTCCCTTGTGTTGCCATAGAGGACCTGCCCATCGCTCAGGGTCTCTGCAAAAAGCTTAGTGACCGGCATACTAGTTCCACCCCCTCATCAGGCACTGAGCCTGCTTCGGTGCAGCTCCTTAAAGACTGTGGGTTGGCTGATATTGAAATTGAGGGCTGTGAAATGTCAGATAAGTGGAGGAGAAAGTTGACCGAACTTGTGTTACCAAGATGTGTTCTCTAAAGACAAGCTGGACTGTGGGGAGGCGAAGACGTTTGTCCATCGTATCCACCTTACTGATGACTGTCCTTTCAGGCTTCAATACCGCAGAGTGCCTCCAGCCCACTATCATAATTTGAGAGTGGTGCTGTCAGACATGGAGATGAAGGGCATCATTAGTAAGTCCATCAGTGAATATGTATCGCCACTGGTGATGGTCTGGAAAAAGTCAGGAGACTTAAGGATATGCACCGACTTCCGCTGGCTCAACGACAAAACTGTTAAGGATGCTCACCCGCTAGCCCATCAGGCTGACTGCCTTGCTGCCCTTGGTGGAAATGCCTTCTTCAGCACCATGCACCTCACCTCAGGATTTTACAACGTCCCCCTCCATGAGTCTGACAGGCGATACACGGCCTTCACTACACCTCTTGGCCTGTACGAGTATAACAGACTTCCCCAGGGCCTATGCAACAGTCCAGCTTCCTTTATGCGGATGATCCTCAGCATATTTGGTGACTCGAACTTTTCCAGTCTGCTATGTTATCTTGATGACTTGCTGTTTTTTTTTATGTTTTTTTTTAACTTCAGAGGAGGAGTCCCTAAAATGACTAAAGATCATTTTCTCCCGCCTGAGAGCCAACAATCTGAAGCTGGCAAAGAAAAAAATGTAATTTGTCAGGAGCTCTGTGAGATTTCTGCGTCATGTAGTGGATGCTGACGGTGTTTCGGTCGATCAGGATGAAGTGGGGAATATCGCCAGTTTCCGGAAGGAGGACCTCATGAATGCTCACGGTTGTACCCGGTCCCAGAAGAAAGTGAGATCCTTCCTTGGCATGGTGATGTTTTACCAGCATTTCATTCCAGGATGCTCAGGATGTGTGAGCCTAAGTCTGAAACTTTTTCTGAGTCAGAAATCAAACAAAGTCAAAAATCAAGCGAAGTCAGAGAGATGCGGCACAACCAATTTACTGAAGAGTTTCAGCAGGCATGGTCCAGTGGGAGCAGCTCCAAATGCTCATCCCAACTTTGGACTTTAAATACATTTCAAGACCCTTTAAAATTTGCATAAATCCATCCCATTGATAGTTTTCCACCAATAATATTCAATGCTGTCATGATTGAAACCTCAGTTCCCCCACCTTTACCACTTCACCAACAATAGACAGTTGTTTATTGACAATAATAGACAATAGTCTTTTCACTGATGGCTCCCTGTCTTATCCACCACCTGTACTTCAAGGTTTCTTCCCATCCAGTTTCCCAATTGTGAGTGCAGCTGCTTGATTAGAAATGTAAATGTTATCCATATCGTGTTCACAGGGTGCATGACAGGGCTTTCTCTGCTCTCTAGGCGTGGACGTCTTTAGGTTGAAGTGTAAAAATGAAAACTTTATTGGAGAATCTGTGGGCCACAAACAGTTCAGGTCTCCCGAAGAGGAGTTACCCGACTCTTGTTCAGGCTTCAGCTTCTTCTCCCCCGTCTCAACCAGGGGGGATTTGGCTGGTCTTTTCTGAATTTGGGCATTGGGGAGTGGAGAAACATCACTCCCCTCCACATGTGTACCCTCAACAACAGTTCCTATGGCTATCTCCATTTCCCCCGCTACATCTTCAATCGGCCCGCCTAGGCTCCTTTACTATTGGCTGGGAAATTCAAGAACTGGGGCGGCCATTTTCTTAGCCTTGAGCTTGTTAGCAAATGATTTTGGGCAATCTCTGTAGAGATAAGTATATTCTCCCCAAAGGTTGCACCTTCTGCCATTTGTACACTCTTCATAAATATGGAGTAGGATGTGTGCAATCATGTGAGAAACTGTCACAGGTGTATCCTCAGCAAAACCCCAGAGCCAGCAGCTAGAGCCCCTTTGGAGAGTATTAAGACCAGTGCTCAATTGGAACTTGTGTGCATAGACCTCTGGTCAGCTGAGGACAACAGCAACAAATCTGTGAATGTCCTAGTGATTACTGATCACTTCACGAAGTTGGCACATGCATTCCAATGTAAAGACCCGACAGCCAAGGGAGTTGCTAAAAATCTCTGGGATGGATTCTTTTGTGTGTATGGTTTCCCTCAGCGCATTCACTCTGACCAGGGAACTAATTTTGAGAGTGAGCTGCTTGCAGAGCTTCTGTTGTTGAGTGGTGTTGACAAATCGCACACTTCACCTTACCACCCTATGGGGAATGGTACCACAGAGAGATTTAATCGCACCCTAGGCAACATGTTACGTTCCCTTCCTCCGAGAGCTAAGCAGAAATGGCCCCAGATGATTCAGTCCATGACCTTTGTGTACAACTGCACTGCACACGAGACCGCAGGCTTTGCACCATTCTACCTGATGTTTGGAAGGGTCCCCAGGTTGCCAGTTGACCTCATGTTCTGGAACGTCCTTCATGATGAAACCATTTGTGACTACGATACCTATGTCACGTCACTGATGGATGACCTGCGCTCTGCCATGCTCCTGGCCCAAGAACACAGCTCAGTGGAGCAGAAACACCAGTCTGCCCAATACAACAAAAAGGCTAAGGGACTGCCTCTTTCCTTAGGTGACCAAGTGCTGGTGGCAATAAGGGAGCTAGAGGTAAATGGAATGGAAGCTCTCCGACAAATTGGAGCCTGCTGTCTACGCAGTAGTGGACTTGGAACCTGCCCTTCATATCTACCGCATCAGGGATAGAGAAGAATATGAGCGTGTGGTGCATCGCAGCCTGCTCTTGCAAGTCAACTTTCTGCCTGTGGGTATGTCATTGCATGAAGATGCCACCCAACCTGCTGGGAATGTAGTCAGAGTCTATGGCGTCACTTGTGGACTGTTGATCCTTGAGTCTGATCTGCATGGGTCTATGGCGTCACTTGTGGACTGTTGATTCTGTCTCCTGCATCAGCGGGAGTGATGACCGTACGCTATCATGGATCCATCAGCTGTCCACCATGGACCCGGACATGGATGCGGTTCAGCAGACCCTGCCAGTGATGAGTGTTCCTGACCTGGTTGGACTGGCTGTTGCCTCCCCAGACTCCCCTGCTGAGTCTCAGCCCCACATTTCTCACTCTCCTGAACCTGGAGAAGTGGATGCAGATCAGAGACTTGCCACGCATTTTGGTAGAGTCATTAGACCAGTTCATCATTTGATAGAATCAATGACTCAACTTGAAGCACACCTTGGTCTTGAACCTGCTCGTCCAGCGGTCATGGATGTGTGAATTTGTTATTGTATTTTGCCAGTTGCTCTTGTTTTTCTTAAAACTGTATAATTCAGTCACAGGATTTTCTTTTATCAATTCTGGGATTTTGCTAGGAGCCGAGCAGGTCCCCGGCCTCTTATACCCTTTGGTGGAAGCATCATTGCTGACATAATTCACTGTATCTGTGATGTGAATTTATTTGTGGCCAGTGTGTTAGGTTGGGGTTTTTTTTTTATGTTTCTTTATTTTGGGCACCTTTTGGGATTTTGTGTAATTCTTGGGGGGTGAATGTAACCTGGTTATAATTACACAGAATCTGAAGTTACTGCTCTACGTGACTGTAGAGACCTCCAAGCCTGTAGTGGCTCTTATTGTTTATTGGAGCCACTCCTGCCCCTTTCTCTTCTTCGGTGGTACGGCCCTATGGGTTGGGAATCGCCGATTGGCCCAGGGCTTTTTGTGGGAATTCGCCTGAAGGAGAGGAGCTGGAATGAGCGCTGTGCTAGTTTGGAGGTGTTTGTGACTTTGTTGGCTACGGTCAGAATAAAAGGAGAACCAAAAGAAGACTCCGGTGTCGTGTAAAAGAAAGAAAAAAAACACAACGCAGAAGTTCACCGATCACACAAGGTTCGCAAGAAAAAAACTGATTTTTTACTCTGATTCCACAATTAAACATCATACTAAGTTAACATGATTTCAGTTTTATGTCAATCCCTCTAAACTATACTGCTCATGGTCTTCACCATCTCAACAATCAATGTGAGGAGTGTGAAGTCAGTTTTCAGAGCACAGAATATTTTCTCCTTTTCAGGTCATTTTAAGTCTAACATTTTTATACTCCATTAGTGTGCTTTACCCTTTTTATCCAACTACAGGAAGTGGGAAGAACTGTGGACCTTTGGACCTTCACTGTGGAGTGGGTCCAATTTTAATAAAGCAGATGGTGTAGCAGTTTCAATTAAAAACCCCAACATTTTGGTGAAGGGAAACACAGTGGTGAGGGACAGTCGGGCACTTTTAGCAAATCTATCCTCTTCTGGAAATGATTTTAATATACTTAACATATACGGATTTAATGAGGAAACACGAGAGATATGCACTTTTAGAGGAATTGCAGCCCCACCTGCTAGGGAGAACCCCTCTGGTGATGGCAGGGGAATTTAACTGTGTTTTATCTAAAAGAGATAGGAAACGGGTTGGGGAGGACTTTAGATTGGACAAGACATCAGTTTTTTTGCACAACTTGGTGAAAGATTTTAAATTAGATAATTGCTACAGAATTATGCATCCGAAAGCGGAGGGCTTCAACTGGATCAGTGGCGATGGCACCAAAGCTTCATGAATTTCTCATGAATGAAGAAGTTTTTGCGAGAGACTGCCCGCCAACAGATGCAACATTAACTCCCGTCTTTTTTTCTGACCACGTCATGCTATCGTGCACCTTATCGCTGGCTACTGGTGTGACAGCAGGGAGAGGTCTGTGGAAGCTGAACTGCTCCCTGTTGCAAAATAAGGAGATCGTAGAGGAATATAGGGAGCGGCAGACCTTACAAGACATGTTAGATTCACGCACACAGTGGTGGGAGAAGGTGAAAGACTGGATGCAACAGTTTTTTATAATTACAGGGAAACAAATTAGATATAAGGATAAGAGATGCATGATGGGGCTGCAGAAAAGACTCCAGAGAAATTATAGCCTTTTAAATAGTCAGTCAGTCATTTTCTGCCGCTTGTCCTAAGCGGGGTCGCCCATCCCAGCTCACACAGGGCAAAAGACAGGGGACACACCCTGGACAGGTTGCCAGCAGGGAGGAGCGTGACGGGGACGGCACCTTGCTCAAGGGTACCTCAGGGCAACCTATTGGGAAGGGGTTCAAACCAGAAATCTTCCGATCATGCAGCCAATGACCTAACCACTAGGCCACCACTATCCACCTTTTAAATAGTGGTTTTGAATTTAGTCTAGAGATTCAAGAAGTTAAAAGGGAAATGACAGTCTTATCTGAGGAAAAGAGTAAGGGAATTATCCTAAGGTGCAAAGAAAAGGAAATAGAAGAGGGAGAGAAATGCACAAGATACTTTTTTAAGAAAGTGATGAAAAAGGGTGAACGATTACAAAGTTAAGAGAGGGAGGGATAGAGGCAGATGACACAAAAGGGATTTTAAGCATAATCAAATAGTTTGATGGGAACTCGTATGATGAAAAAGAAGTGCATGAATGTTCGATAAGCGAGCTGCTGGGTTTTTTAGAACAATCGGTGGGGCAGAATGTGCTTTTATCTCAGGATTTCAGCCTCTTTCTCCACCTTTCCCCCATGGACCGAAGAGTTGGGTCTCAGACTTGTTCCTATTCATTCTAGCACCCAAGGCCCAACCGAACCAGTCAGTCATGTCCAGTGCTCTTCGAATGGATGTAATTTCTGTGCAAAATAAGGTGACATCGTCCATATACAAAACACACTTAGCTGTCAGTCCGCTAGTCCCTGGAACTTCTAGTCCTTTGATCCATTTATCCCTTCTCAAGATCTGTGCCAATGGCTCGATGCAAACCACATACAAGAGCGGAGATAACGGACACCCCTGACAGACACCGCTGCGTATAGTTATCGCTTTTGATAGGTGCCCGTTAGCGAGGATTCTACTGATCATTCCGTCATACAGCAATCCCACCCAAGCTCTGCATCTCCCTGGGAAACCCATTTCTTGCAGTACCTGAAAAAGGTACTGGTGAGAGACTCAATCAAAAGCTTTTTCAAAATCTAAATGAATGACTGCAAGCCTAATGTTTCTGTCTGTCGCATAACAGATGGCATCTCTGATCAGTACGAGGCTGTTTATGAACACAGCACATGCTTGATCCAAGTGTCCGACATACGTGTGGCTAAAATTTTACTAAAAAGTTTGCAGTCGGTATTTAAAAGGGTAATTGGTCTCCAGTTTCTAATGTCAGTCCTGTCACCTTTTTTGTAAAGCAAGGAGACTATCCCTGGCCTAAAACTGTCCGGCAGTCTGCCAAGTCTTTCAAAATCCTTAAAAATCGTCAACGGATCATGCACTAAAATATCCCAAAATGTCAGATAAAATTCCACAGGCAGCCCATCCATTCCTGGGGATGAGACCCATCCATACCTTCCCCCCTTAAAACTTCTCAAACATTTCTCCATTTCTAAAAGGCTGAAATCCTGAGATAAAAAACCCAGCAGCTCGCTTATCGAACGTTCATGCACTTCTTTTTCATCATGCAATTTCCCATAAAACTATTTGATTATGCTTAAAATCCCTTTTGTGTCATCTGCCTCTATCCTTCCCTCTCTTAAATTTATACTCATTCCCCCTTTTTCATCACTTTCTTAAAAAAGTATCTGGTGCATTTCGCTCCCTCTTCAATTTTCTTTTCTTTGCACCTTAGGATAATTCCCTTACTCTTTTTCTCGTCTCGTCTTTTTCCGTGTCTCTGTCACCAAAGCTGTAACTGTGAGTGTCACAAGTTAACACCTTAAAACCTCTGATTCAACATCACTGATTCACTTCTCTCTCCTCCATCACTGATTCACTTCTCTCTCCTTTATCACTGATTCCCTTCTCTCTCCTCCATCATTGATTCACGTCTTTCTCTTCCATCACTGATTCATTTCTCTCTCCTCCATCACTGATTCACTTCTCTCTCCTTTATCACTGATTCCCTTCTCTCTCCTCCATCATTGATTCACATCTTTCTCTTCCATCACTGATTCATTTCTCTCTCCTTTATCACTGATTTACTTCTCTCTCCTCCATCACTTCAAAGATGGTGGCCAACTGCTGCCATTTCCTGTGTTATTTCTAATAGTAATCCTACCAGCCCATAAGTAAATGAGTTAAGCGTGTTTCTTATTCTTACACCTAAATGCACAAAAAGAAATCGCTTAAGCAAGAAGGTTAATAAGGACGTTTGTTCTTATTTAATAAAGTTAAACTTGAGGATTGACACCTGTTTCATCAAAGTGAATTAAAACACTAAGTTTAGCATGTCTGATTGGTATAAACATGTAATGTAAGCTTAATTTATTGCATATTTTGATGAATGTCATTTTGTCCCCAGCGTCCCCATCCATGAGAGGCTCTACTCTCTTTCATGTAGCAGCTGTCTCAGTCATGGACAACAGCTCACATAAATAC
>JABMDN010016815.1:0-11627 GCA_017165825.1 Hepsetus odoe
TAGACACAAACTGAAACTGAAGCACCCGTAACTTCAGGCTTAGCCTACTGAATGAACCGTAGTCTGTTCTGACTCATTGGGGCTTAAGCAGTCAGCCCCGACGAAGCACACCTGTGCCTTCATGAGCTCAGGTGTGCTCAGTCAGAACAGAGCGCCCTCTATGGTGAAAAATACATAACCAAACTGTGACAGCTACACACGTTTGAGCTCCAAAGTGTGGTCTTCTATAAAACAGGGGCCAGCAAGTGTTAATAGCCTGCAAGTATTTAAGCATTTATTTACAATAATGTTTCTATAAACATCATCAAATAAATGCTTACAGTCTCTTCTCTCATCTCATATCTATCTTTTGACATATAGATGGATACAATAAAATATTCTTTCCACTTCTCACATTCATTCATAGACCAGGAAGGTCTCTGTATAAACTCTGCACACAAAGCATGAATAAATGAGAGTGAACATCTCTTTCTATCCATCTATATGTCAAAAAGATAGCTAAGTGAGGATGAGAGAGGACCTTACCTGATCAGAGAGCAGGCATTCAGGTACACCAAACCTCATAAACCATTCTTTCAGGATGAATTTCACTGTAGTGTCTGTAGGTGTAAACAATGCTGGCTTTTCTAGCTTTGTTGGATTATGATGCTCTTCCCCCCCAAAAAAGGTATAATTTACAATCAAGTTTCTATAAATATCATCATATGAATGCTGAAATTCTCCTCTCTCATCTCATAGCTATCTTTTGACATATAGATGGATAGAAAGAAGATGTTCCTCTCATTTATTCATGCTGTGTGCAAGTTTATACAGAGACCTTCTGGTCTATGAATGAATGTGAAAGTGGAAAGAAATAAATACATTGTGCATTATATGTCAAACGATAGATATGAGATGAGAGAAGAGACTGTCAGCATTTATTTGATGATGTTTATAGAAACATTATTGTAAATAAATGCTTAAATACTTGCAGGCTATTAACACTTGCTGGCCCCTGTTTTATAGAAGACCACACTTTGGAGCTCAAACGTGTGTAGCTGTCACGGTTTGGTTATGTATTTTTCACCGTAGAGGGCGCTCTGTTCTGACTGAGCACACCTGGGCTCGTGAAGGCACAGGTGTGCTTCGTCGGGGCTGACTGCTTAAGCCCCAATGAGTCAGAACAGACTGCGGTTCATTCAATAGGCTAAGCCTGAAGTTACGGGTGCTTCAGTTTCAGTTTGTGTCTAGTTTTGGTGACTTTCTTCAATAAAAGTTATGTCTTGAATCACTGGCTCTTTGCAGACGTCCTTCCTGCACCCCGCCACCGTGACAGTAGCTTGAGGTGAATATTAGCCCCTCTTCAATGGTCAACCACTAAAAAAAGAAGAGTACAAAGTGTTGGGTTAGTGCTGGAGTCCTTCCCAGCTCACATAGGGTCAAAGGAGGGGGGGCACACCCTGGACAGGTCGCCAGCCAATCGCAGGGAGGAGCGAGACAGGGACGGCACCTTACTCAAGGGTACCTCAGGGCAACGCACTGGCAAGGGGTTCGAATCCCAGATCCTCCGATCATGCGCCACCACCCCTAATCACTAGGCCACTGCTGCCACACACCATTGGGTCATTGTGAAACGCAACTCAGCACACAGTGAACCACAAAAGAATTCAACCTCTGCTTTTCACCCACACACTCTGCAGCAGGGGGCAGCTATATCCAGCACCCAGGGAGCAGTGATGGGGAAAGTACCTGGATTAGGATTTGAACCCAAGACTTTCTGATCCTGAGACCTAGTCCCTGACCACTAGACAGCCACTGAAAATAATGTCCCTCACTGCTAGACCATGAAGGCACCTGTATGTGTGACTGGTCATCTTTATGATCCTTTCCATCAGCTCCAAAAAACCTTTACATTCATGATTGTCCCTCGATTCTCTTACAGTGCATTTTTTATGCATTCCTGAACATTAAGGAAATTAACGTTTAACATTTTTCTCATGTACACCCTGATTTCAGTTTCAATTTACAAGAAATCTGTGTGTTAACAAGATGTACAAAGAACCTCCCTGTCACTCCAGGGTTTCTATGAAAATGAAATTAAAAGTAAAATGATTATAAACTGGTTACATATATACCGTGTCATTCGGGTTGGCACGGACAAAGAGATGGGGCGGAGCTGGAGGTGAGATCTGTGTTATGAGTGATGAAGATGGACAGGATTATGAATGAGTAAATTAGAGAGACAGCTCAGGTTGGACAGTTTCAAAGTCAGAGAAGTGAGATCAGGAGAAGGATGTTGAGGATGGAACAGCCAGGCAAGAGGAGAAGAGGAAGGACCAAGAGGAGGACAGGAAGAAATGGAAATGGATGATTCACTGTGGCAACCGTTAATAGGAGCAGCCAGAAGAAGAAGAAGAAGACAAGAAGTGTTTTGAGAATCATTTGCCCTCTTTTAAAAGCAGTTGTTTTGTTGTCTCCATTCCCATGATCTTTTTAATCACAACTGCAGGAATCCCTCAAGTGCTGTTCATGACCAGATTGGACAAGGCGTGCAAACTGACCCAGCAAGATTTGCACAAGTGCAGGAAGGACATCTGTAAAGATCCAGTGATTCAAGACATAACTTTTATTGAAGAAAGTCACCAAAACTAGACACAAACTGAAACTGAAGCACCCGTAACTTCAGGCTTAGCCTATTGAATGAACCGCAGTCTGTTCTGACTCATTGGGGCTTAAGCAGTCAGCCCCGACGAAGCACACCTGTGCCTTCACGAGCTCAGGTGTGCTCAGTCAGAACAGAGCGCCCTCTACGGTGAAAAATACATAACCAAACCGTGACAGCTACACACGTTTGAGCTCCAAAGTGTGGTCTTCTATAAAACAGGGGCCAGCAAGTTTTAATAGCCTGCAAGTATTTAAGTATTTATTTACAATAATGTTTCTATAAACATCATCAAATAAATGCTGACAGTCTCTTCTCTCATCTCATATCTATCGTTTGACATATAATGCCCAATGTATTTATTTCTTTCCACTTTCACATTCATTCATAGACCAGAAGGTCTCTGTATAAACTTGCACACAGCATGAATAAATGAGAGGAACATATTCTTTCTATCCATCTATATGTCAAAAGATAGCTATGAGATGAGAGAGGAGAATTTCAGCATTCATATGATGATATTTATAGAAACTTGATTGTAAATTATACCTTTTTTGGGGGGGAAGAGCATCATAATCCAACAAAGCTAGAAAAGCCAGCATTGTTTACACCTACAGACACTACAGTGAAATTCATCCTGAAAGAATGGTTTATGAGGTTTGGTGTACCTGAATGCCTGCTCTCTGATCAGGTAAGGGCACGATTATCTCACCTCCAGCTCCGCCCCATCTCTTTGTCCGTGCCAACCTGAATAACATGGTTTATATATAACCAGTTTATAAGCTGGTCTCAGTACCAACTTATAAACTTTCCTTTTCAACATGAATCTCAATGAAACTTTATTAAAAGGGGATGAAAATCGAGGGTGCTTATAAGTACAAGTGATTCATGTGTAGATACTCTAAGCCTAGTTTTATCTAATATACTGGCTTTTGTCTGCTGCGACAACACTGACCAGACAGTGAATCTTATTGTTCAGAGTGGGACTGATGATATAAAACCTGTTTTCATCAGTCATTGCGTGAGTCATTTGGAACTATATATAAGAAAAATTAGTTTATACTGAAACAGCATTAATCAGTGTTTGTGTGTGTGTGTGTGTGTATGTGTGTGTGTGTGTGTGTGTGTGTGCGTGTGTGTGTGTGTGTGTGTGTGTGTGTGTACTTCTTTCGACTGCTCCCATTATGAGTCGCCACAGCGAATCAGCCTTCTCCATTTCTTCCTGCCCTCTGCATCTTACTCCTTCAAACCAGCTGCCTGCATGTCCTTTCTCACCACGACTTTCAGTGGTGGTCTAGTGGTTAGGGATCAGAATGGATTGGAAGATTATGGGTTCTATTTCCTCACCAGTAGGTTGTCCTGAAGTACCCTTGAGCAAGGTACCATCCCCATCACTGCTCCCTGTGCACTTTCAAAAGCTGCCTCCTGCTGCACGTGTGTGTGTGGGTGAAACACAGAGGTTGAAGTTGTGCTCCATTTCGCAATGACAAGGGTTCTCTCTTTTATTTTTTTCACTTTCAAATTCTTCTTCTCCTCCTTTCTGGCAGCTCCTTCTTTAACATCCTTCTCCTAATATTCTCTGTGTCTGTTTATGTTGAAACCAACCCAATCCTGCTTCTCTAATATACTATTTTTTTTTTTTAACTCCAGCTCTGCTGACTGTCATTTAATCTGAGCCATTGAGTCCAACCCATATGGCGTAGCTGGACTCACGACTGATCTGTTAACCTTTCACTCTTGCTGTAGACCGTCTATCACAAATCACACCAATCACTCGTCTCCACCCATTCCAACCTGCCTGGACTCTCATCTTCACCTGTTCTTCCACACTAGCCATTAATTTGATCTGTTGATCTCATGTGTCTGTGTTTCCTTGTATGTAAATTAACATAAAATATGATCAGTAATGATTTTCTAATATATGTAACTGTACTGCCAGTTTCCAAACACTTGTTTGGTTCCAGTTGAGCTCCTTTTTTAGACCATAATGAATCTATCAGCTGAAAAGTAATCAGTCAGTTGTTCGTTTTCTGCCGCTTGTCCCAAACGGGGTCGCGGGGGAGTGCTGGAGTCCATCCCATCTCACGCATGGCGAAGGACAGAGGACACACCCTGGACAGGTCACCAGCCCATCGCAGGAAGGAGTGTGACAGGGACGGCACCTTGCTTAAGGGTACCTCAGGGCAACCTATTGGGAAGGGGTTCGAACCCCCGATCCTCCGATCACGTGGCCAACGCCCGAACCACTAGGACACCGCTACCCCCGCCAGTTGAAAAGTAAACAATGTTAAAACCAATACGATGGATTGTGTGTGTGTGTGTGTATGTGTGTGTGTGTGTGTGTTGATCTTACCTCGTAGTTATCCGGTATGTGGCCTTTAAAAGCATTAATGATGTCATCAGTTTGCACCCCACTCGACTGTCCCTGTTCCAGACCCATCACATCATAGAAGGTGAAAGGCAAACGTCCAGACTGGCCACTTCCAACAGTGAACTTCTCGTACTGAAAACACAGACTTTTATTGACTTGTATTCAGAATTTCACTTAATAATAATAAATAAAAGAGTACAGAAATGGTCATTCCCCCATTTGGAATAAAGTTCAGCAAAAAAAAAAAAGGCATATCTAGCACCCTGGGAGCAGTGATGGGGATGGTACCTTGTTCAGATCTACCTCAAGGCAACCTGCTGGTTTGGGTTCCAAACCCACAACCTTCTGATCCACACTAGGTTCACACTAGGCCACTGCTGCATTATCAGGATAGTAAAATGGGTGTAATAGGTGGGTGCAAAGTGAAATCCCAGCCATTAGGGATGCACAAGCCAGTGTATTTCTTCGTGCTGGTCCCAAGCCTGGATAAATGGGGAGGGTTACATCAGGAAGGGCATCCGATGTAAAACTTTTGCCAAATCAATATGCGGACAACGAAACAGACTTCCATAATGGATCAATCGAGACCCAGATTAAAAACGACTGCCCCCAGTGCTGTTACCTTAAAGGGTGCTGGTGGAAACTGGACTACTGTTGGCCAAAGGAGAAGAAAACCAGACTGTTTAACATAATCTTAGAAAGTGAGGGGATGCCTGAGGAGTGGAGTTAAAGTGTACTGGTTCCGATTTTCAAGAAAAAGGGTGATGCACAGTGCTTTCGTAACTATAGAGGGATAAAGTTAATCAGCCACAGCATCATGTTATGGGTTAATAAAAAAGGAGAGGATTAGTGAACAGCAGTATGGTTTCATGCTGAGAAAGAACACCACTGATATAATGTCTGCTCTGAGGGTGTTGATGGAGAAGGACAGAGAAGCTCAGAAGAAGTTACATTGTGCTTTTGAGGACTTGGAGAAAGCCGAAAGAGAAAGCTTGGAGAAACCAGAAGCCATGGATAACTGCGGAGCTGCGCAGACTCCTGAGAACCCGGGACAAGGCCTTCAAGTCAGGGTACGAGGCCTCCCTAAGGAAAGCGAGGGCAAACCTGTCTCGAGCCATCAGAGCAGCAAAGTGTGCTCATGCAGAGAGAATCCATGGCCACTTCAAGAACACTGGTGACACGCGGCGCATGTGGCAGGGCATCCAGGCCCTCACCAACTACAGGACATCTCCACCTGCCTGTGACGGTGACCCCTCCCTCTCAGATGCGCTGAACCACTTCTACGCACGGTTTGATGCAGCGAACGACACGAGAATGAGGAAGACCACCCCTCCTCCGAACGACCAGATTCTCTGTCTGACCACAGCCGAGGTGAGAAGATCTCTTCTCAGAGTCAACCCACGGAAAGCTGCCGGTCCAGACAATATTCAAGGTCGTGTGCTCAGAGGATGTGTAGAACAGCTGGCAGATGTTCTCACTGACATCTTCAACACCTCTCTGAGCACCACTGTTGTTCCAAGGTGCTTCAAGACCACCAGCATCATTCCAGTGCCAAAGAAACCATCCATCTCCTGCCTCAACGACTATCGTCCCGTCGCACTCACACCCATCATCATGAAGTGCTTCAAGAGGCTGGTTATGAGGCACATCAAGTCTCAGATCCCCTCCTCACTAGACCCCCTGTAGTTTGCGTATCGTCCCAACCACTCAACGGATGATGCAATCTCCACCACCCTCCATCTGGCCCTTTCTCATCTGGACAGAAAGGACAGTTACGTTAGAATGCTGTTCATCGACTACAGTTCAGCATTCAACACCATCATCCCTCAGCACCTGAGTGAGAAGCTGAGGCTGCTGGGCCTGAACACCTCCCTCTGTAACTGGATCCTGGACTTCCTGACTGGGAGACCCCAGTCAGTCAGGATCAGTAGCAGCACCTCCAACACCATCACACTGAGCACAGGAGCCCCCCAGGGCTGTGTGCTCAGCCCACTGCTGTTCACACTGATGACCAACGACTGTGCAGCCAAGCACAGCTCCAACCACATCATCAAATTCGCTGATGATACAACCGTGGTGGGTCTGATCAGCGGTGGAGACGAGGCAGCTTACAGAGAGGAGATACAGGAGCTGATGGACTGGTGCAGAACCAACAACCTGTCTCTGAACGTCGACAAGACTAAAGAGATGGTTGTTGACTTCAGGAGATCACGTCGGGACCACACTCCACTTATTATCAACACCTCACCTGTGGAGATGGTCCAGAGCACCAAGTTTCTTGGTGTTCACATCACTGACAACCTCACGTGGTCCCTCAACACCAACTCCATCACAAAGAAAGCCCAGCAGCGCCTCTACTTCCTGCGCAGACTGAGGAAAGCCCATCTCCCACCTTCCATCCTCACCATCTTTTACAGAGGAACCATTGAGAGCATCCTGAGTGGCTGCATTACTGCCTGGTATGGGAACTGCAATGCCTCAGACCGCAAGTCCCTACAACGGGTAGTGAGAACAGCTGAGAAGATCATCGGGGTCTCTCTGCCCTCTGTACAGGACATTTTCACCACTCGCTGCATCCGTAAAGCAACCAGCATTGTGGATGATCCCTCCCACCCATCCCACACTCTCTTCTCCCTCCTGCCATCTGGGAAAAGGTTCCACAGCATATGGGCCTCCACTTCCAGGATGGGAAATAGTTTCTTCCCCCTGGCCATCAGACTCTTGAACTCATAAACCGCCAATATCTTGAACTCTTAAACCCAGTCCACTTTTTCATCCCGTATTTATTTATTTATCTCATGTTGCACTCTGCACTTTATCAGTAACACCGCTCCACCACACTGCTACACCATAATCTACCTGGGCTGCTTTGTTCCACAACACTGCGGCCCTCTACGGATGAATGAACTGTCTGTCGTGCCGTCTGTTATTGTCTGTCTTGTCTGCACTTGTTGCCCCGTTTTGTGTCTTATGTTGTCTTGTGTCTTGTGTTGTGTCTTGTGTGTAGCACCAGGGTCCTGGAGGAACGTTATTTCGTTTCACTGTGTACTTGTATATGGCTGAAATGACAATAAAATCCTACTTGACTTGACCTGACTTGACTTGAGATGACAGGGTGCCTAGAGAGGGGTTGTGCTTTTGTATGAGAAGCCATACAATATGTATGAGAGTGGCAGAGAAGTGTGTGAGCATAGTTTATGATATGTAAGAAGTCAGTTTGACAGTGGTGAGATCTGCAATGGAAGTGATGGATGCATTTAAGGTAGAGGTTGGATTACATCAAGGATCAGTGCTGAGCCAATTCTTGTTTGCAACAGTAATGATGTTTGCTGATGATATTTTGATCTGCAGTGAGAGTAGGGAGCAGATTGAGGAGAACCTGGAGAGATGGAGATTTGCTCTAGAGAGGAGAGGAATGAAAGTGAGTAAGTCAAAGACAGAATACATGAGTGTGAATGAAACGGAGGAAAGTGGAGTGGTTAGGATGCAGGGAGTAGAGGTGACAACGGTGGAGGAGTTTAAAGATTTGGGATCAACAGTTCAGAGTAACGGCGAGTGTGGAAGAGAGGTGAAGAAACGGGTGGAGAAGAATGGCTGGAGTGATTTTTGACAGGTGGCAACCAGCAAGAGTAAAAAAGAATGTTTACAGCACAGTAGAGAGACCAGCTATGTTTTATGGGTTTGAGATGGTGGCACTGATGAAGAGACAGGAGGCGGAGCTGGAGGTGTCAGAGTTAAAAATCCTGAGATTTTCGTTGGGTGTGACGAGGATGGACAGGATTAGAAATGAGTATATTAGAGGGACAGATCAGGTTGGACGTTTTGGAGACAAACGTAGAGAAGCAAGGTTGTGCTGGGTTGGACACGTCCAGAGGAGAGACAAGGATTATATTGGAATGTTGAAGATGGAGCTGCCAGGAAAAGGAAAAGAGGAAGAGCAAAGAGGAGGTTTATGGATGTGGTGAGAGAGAAAATGCAGATGGTTGGTTTGAAAAAGGAAGATGCAGAGGACCTGAAGAAACGGAAAAGGTTGATCTGCTGTGGTGACCGCTAAACGGGAGTTGCCGAAAGAAAAAGAAGTGAAAATACTCATCTAACAAAATCAGGCAGCACATTTATTCCATACTTCATGAAGTCAATGGCCACTGGAAGGTTTGCCAGACCATCACATATTCAGTCACAGCTTGGGGGCAATTTAACATCTCAAGTCCTCCAATTTGCTGAAGGTGTAGCCTGGTAAGATTTGGCTAAATTTCTAATGACATGAGTGCACCTACATTTAGAGTAAAGCTGGTGCCACTTGATTCTGAAGAAGCAGCCAGACAGTCGATGTACTGATGTCCTTCAAAAATAGATTTGATGGTGTTGATGATGCTGGATTTACCCGCCCCAATTGGTCCATGCAGGAGGAAGCGCAAGTCTTTCACATCTTCATTTTTCATTCTGAAGCTTATAAGGGTCTCGATCATCTGATCTTGACTAGGAGGAGAAAAAAGTACAGTGGCATCACATCGAATCAAAATGCCATCTTCAGGACATTTGGACCATTTCATGGCAATTTTGTGGTAAAAAATCTTTGTGAAAATTTTAATTATTTAATTATTCATTAATTTTCTGCCGCTTGTCGTGGGGGAGTGCTGGAGTCCATGCCAGCTCACACAGGACGAACGACAGGGGACACACCCTGGACAGGTCGCCAGCCCACCGCAGGGAGGAGCGTGACAGGGATGACATCTTGCTCAAGGGTACCTCAGGGCAACCTATTGGGAAGGGGATTGAACCCCCGATCCTCCGATCATCTGGCCAACGCCCGAACCACTAGGACACCGCTGCCCCCCATTATTTAATTACATATATCAGAATTTAATTTTAATGTTATTATTGTTGTTTTTTTTTTTGTGTTTATTTAATTTATTTAAAGTGTTACTTTTTTTATTAAGCATATTTAAACTGTATCTTTTGGAGGTAAACACAGTGGTTGCTTCTAGCCTCTTAGCCTCAATCACATCACATGGAAAGAAGGTTGGTGGTGGACTTACCGCCCATGTACGCTCCTCCATTCTCTGAGTTCTGTTAATAAAGCACAAGTTGTTCTAAGACTGAGTGAAACACTGTGGAGAAGAACTTTAGAAGAACTTGGACTGAAGCTATATCTGCAGTGTTGACATTGCTGATTGGTGGCATTATGGGATATATTCCTATGACAATATTGAACAAGACTTCAAACTAAATTATTTACTGTTATTGGAAATTAGTGAATAAAGCAAATATAAAAAAATTCATATGATCACACACACACACACACACACACACACCTATACACACACACACACACACACACACACACACACACACACACACACAAAAGTTCTCACCGACAGTGACCATGGCAGAGCATGAATTACTTCCAGAGTTGTTCGTCAGGGTTAAAGTGTAGTTGGCTTCATCTTCTTTCCCTGCGTTGCTGATTCTCAGTTCATGTCTGCATCCATCTTTAGATACTCTGTGTTTGCCCTCCACACACTGTAATCTGTGACCTCCTTTCTCCCATGTTGCATTCACTCTTGCAGTGTTTGCAGTACAGCGAAGAACAACTTCATCTCCAGCTTTCACTGTCTTATCACCCAGAACAGATTCAAATTCTACAGGAAACAGAAGAGATTATTATGAAAGTTTCTCTTTTAAGAGGGAGCGTGTGTTCATCTGTGTGTAAATACGTACCTGGAACTGGATCTGGTCTTTCAGCTGAAAATACAAGAGTTTCAAGAAGTAGTTATTTCTCTGGTTTATAATTCTGATAAAAAGAGTTTAATCTGAGGATTATTCAATATTATTATATATTGCATACTTAATTAAAAGCTCCAGCTTGTCTTTTTTACATCGGCTCACAAAAAACTCTCTGGTTTATAATTTTGCTAAAAAGAGTGTAATCTGAGGAATATTTGATATTGTTATATACTGCATTCTTAAACTTGCTCCAACTTGACTTTTTTACATCAGCTCACATGAACTCACCAGGTTTTGATTGAAATAATTCCATATTTGAATCTTCAGAACTGAAGAAGCAAAGAATATTATCATGAATAAGACTTACTAGTCACGCACATTCATCAACAAAACTGATGATCTGATCAGATCTTAATAGAACAGACCTTCTGCAGGGGAACTTGAAACAGTTCATACATACAAAATATATATATATATATATAACAATCATTCACTTTAAGAATTCCGTGAAAACACTTCATGTTGAAGATTAAGCTCAATAAATTATATGCATATCCAAGAACTGGTTTCTACTGATGGAAACACGACCAACAGTTGAATCTAGCAGGCTATATGAAAGAACTGTGCAATTGTCATCTTACTGTTTGAATGAATGCTTCAAAGAATAACAAGCAAAGAAAAACCAAAATGGAAAATAGCAACAAAGCAAAGAATCTCTTCTATACCCATGAGTTATTGCATCTCATTATGCAATTCATTATCATTTTACTTAATAAATACATAATTACACAACATCCACACTGACTATTGCAAAATTAGGCTTGACAAACCACATTTAAACCTGTTTAACTTAAGAACCCTAGAAGTGTTTAGTAGCCTGACTTACCT
>JABMDN010016828.1:0-10167 GCA_017165825.1 Hepsetus odoe
GGTTAAATGCAGAAGTCCAGTTTCATTGTGGTTCACTGTGTGCTGTTCTCACAATGACGAAAAGTCACTTTCATTTTTTTTTTTTTTTTTTTTTTTTTTTTAATCTGACAACATATTAAACCTTCAGCACAGCCTGAACCCTCTTAGCCCCCTGAGCTCGTTCCTTTAAATCTTCAGTTCTCCAAGCTTCCTGAGACGTGTTCCAAAGGACGTCGATTTCTGTTTGGCAGAAATGTAGCTCGTCATATTTTTTACAAAGCCAGGCTGATCAGAAGATCTCCACCCCTCAGTGAAGCATGGTGGAGGAAGTGTCAGGATCTGGAGCTGCAGATGGTGTCGGAGCATCACACGGCATTGAAGAAAACATGAATGGAGTGAGGAGATATTAGAGGAGAGTTTAATTTAACAAGCCCAAACACAAAGTCCAGACTGGCTTCTACAGAAGGTAAAGGAGCTGCTTGGCATCACACGACACATGACTTCAATCCTGAACATCTATGGAGGATTTTAAACTGAGAACATCTGAGGGAAGCTCATATCCTTTGGGAGCTTTAGAATGTTTGAGGAACTGGCTGGAACTGGCCAGATCATTACTGCTTTCTGTAGATCTTTTTTTTCCATGCATGTCTTAGAAAATGTGTAGTTTGGTTCATATTTCTAAGTTAAAAGTATTTAAATCTAGAGGGGATGCTTCTCCTTTTATCTCTCAGGCATCTCATAATTGGGAAAACCAGAATATTTGAGATGATGCCAAGATATCGACTCTGAGGACAGACTGCAGTTTTCATCGCCTCCAAGCAGACGGGAGGGAAAACAAGCCTTAATGGATGTCCAGGATCAGGGGTCATACTGGATAAATAAATAATTGGAGGGTAAGACAAGTGAGTATTTAGTAAACCACTGTCAGTGTCAGTGTGTGTGTGTGTGTGTGTGTGTGTGTGTGTATCAAGGTTCCTTTTTTTCCATCACAAAGAAAACTGAAACGCGAGGCCCTATTCCCCAGAAACCCACCACAGATGCCATTTGCTCCCGACTCTGCCATGTTAACAGAAAAACTTCATTTGGCATGTGTTGTTAAAATTTTTATTAATAGCAATTTGTGTCACTCCGGCAGGCTCCTCCTGAAGAAAACATCCAGCCCTTGTACGAATCTATCACTCAAGTTGTCAGAAAAATTTGTTCTCATGCAATATGGATGGGCCTCGCGCTTGGCGGCGGGCGAGGCAGATCGGAGGCTCCTCAATAAAACAGGTTGTGCCGTTTGCGTCGAGAAGCTTCAATCACCAATGTTTTATTTAGAGCTCCAAAGCGTTGTTTACTCATCGTCTTATTCTGCAGAAAATCTTCAGCGCTGCCGCCGAACGGAACGGAGATAAACTCCAGCCGACAGTTCTAGTCATCCTTGAAGGCAGGAGGCCGCGGTGCATCTTCCCCAACTCACATACAGCACTTTGGGTTTTTTCAGAAGTAAAATCTGTAATTCCTGGACTTCCTGAGGAGTTTCTGTGTGTGTCAGATATTAAAACTCCACCAAAAGCTCTAAACTTTAAAAGGCAGCTAATATCCATCCATCCATCCATCCATCAATTCACCCATGCATCCATCCATCCATCCATACTCTCAGCTGTTTATTCTGACCAGGGTTGGGTCCTGGAGTCTATCCCAGCTGGGAAGTGAAAAAAGTGGAGAAACCCCTGGAACAGGTTACCAGTTCATGTCCTGTCAATAAACTTGAAAGTGAAAGTGACTATTCTTGTCATTGTGAGTACACAGCACACAAGGAACCACAACAAAATTACAACTCATTTTATTAGCTATCTAAAGCACCTGGGGAGCAGTGATGGGCACGGTCCCTTGCTCAAGTGTACCTCAGAGCAACCTCCTGGCTTGGGATTCGAACACACGATCTTCGATCCTGGGGCCTCGTCCCTGAACACCAGAACCACGGCTGCCCAAATTCGTAGCTCAGAGGTTCACTTCTTCTCTCGGCTGCTCCCATTTAGGACTCGCCACAGCAGATTGTCCGTTTACATTTCTTCCTGTCCTCTGCATCTTTCTCCTTCAAACCAGCCATCTGCATGTCCTCTCTCACCACGTCCATAAACCTCCTCTTTGGTCTTTCTCTTCTGCTCTTACCTGGCAGCTTCAACATCCTCCTCCCAGTACAATCCTCGTCTCTCCTCTGGACATGTCCAAACCAACGCAACCTTGCTTCTCTAACTTTGTCTCCAAATATCTAACCTGATCTGTCCCTCTAATATACTCATTTCTAATCCTGTCCATCCTTGTCACACCCAACGAACATCTCAGCATCTTTAACTCTGACACCTCCAGCTCCGCCTCCTGCCTTTTCATCGGTGCCACC
The DNA here is from genome assembly GCA_017165825.1 of Hepsetus odoe. Taxonomy (NCBI): domain Eukaryota; kingdom Metazoa; phylum Chordata; class Actinopteri; order Characiformes; family Hepsetidae; genus Hepsetus; species Hepsetus odoe. Next base: position 2,366 of record JABMDN010016828.1, read on the forward strand.
ATCTCCAACACGTATGACATAGCTGGTTCCACTATTGTCCTTCCATTTACTCTTTCTGGTACGCGTCTGTCACAGATCACTCCAGCTACTCTTCTCCACCCATTCCAACCTGCCTGCACTCTCTTCTTCACCTCTCTTCCACACTCGCCGTTACTCTGAACTGTTGATCCCAAGTATTAAAACTCCTCCCCCTTCACCTCCTCCACTCCCTCCATCCTCACCACTCCGCTGTCCTCACTTTCATTCACACTCATGTATTCATATAGTTGTACAGCACTGTGCAAAAGTTTGAGGCAGGTGTAAAAAAACGCTGTAAACAGAACGCTTTCAGAAATAGAAATAATGATTGTTTATTTTGATCAATTTAAAAAAATGTAAAGTGAGCGAACAAAAGAAAAATCTAAATCAGATCAATATTTGGTGTTACTACCTTTTGCCTTCAGAGCAGCATCAGTTCTTCTAGGTACTCTTAAACACAGTAAGGGATTCTGTAGGATTATAGTCGGTGTCTGATCAACCAGTTTTACAGTCGTGTTTGGAACGACCGACCGGCCGAGTTCCTTCAAAAACCGTGTGCGAGTGTACCTAGAAGAACTGATGCTGTTTTGAAGGCAAAGGGTGGTCACACCAAATATTGATTTGATTTAGATTCTCTTTTGTTCATTCACTGCATTTTGTTGATTGATGAGAATAAATGATCAGCACTTCCATTTCTGAAGCGTTCTGTTCACAGCATTTTACACACCTGACTAAAACTTTTGCACAGTGCTGTACATGTCACATATGCAGGTCATATAGTCTTTGTCCTACTCACTTTCATTCCTCTCCTCTCTAGAGCAGATCTCCATCTCTCCAGGTTCTCCTCAAGCTGCTCCCTACTCTCACTGCAGGTCACAATATCATCAGCAAACATCATCATCCACGGAGACTCCTGTCTAACCTCGTCTGTCAACCTGTTCATTACTGCTGCAAACAAAAATGGGCTCAGCGCTGTTGATGTAATCCAACCTCTACCTTAAATGCATCCATCACTACTACTGCAGATCTTACCACCGTTACACTGCCATCATACATATCCTGAACTACTACTAGGTGAAACACCTGACTTCCTCATACAGAACCACAACTCCTCTCTAGACTCCCTGTCATCTGCTTTCTCCAAGTCCACAAAGACACAATGTAACTCTTACCTTCTCTGAACTTCTCCATCAACACCCTCAGAAGAAACATTGTATCTGTAGAGCTCTTTCTCAGCATGAAACCATACTGCTGTTCACTGATCACCACCACTTTTCTTAACATGCTTCCACTACTCTTTCCCAGAACTTCCTGCTGTGTCTCATCAACTTTATCCCTCTATAGTCACTACAGCTCTGTGCATCACCCTTATTCTTGAAAATCCTCACATCTTTCCACTCACTTCTTTCTCCCTCTGGACATGCCTTCCTACTCTTCTTCTTCTTCTCCTTTGGCCAACAGTAACCCAATTTCCATCAGCACCCTGTAGCACTGGTGGCGGTCGTTGTTAATCCAGGCCTCGACCGATCCAGTATGGAAGTTTGTTTCATTGTCCGCATATTAGTTTGGCAAATGTTTTACACCGGACGCCCTTCCTGACGTAACCCTCCCCGTTTGTCCAGTGCTGGGACCGGCATGAAGAAATAAACTGATGTGTGCATCCCTAGTGTCTGGGCTGCTGTGCTGTGCTGTTTCACAATGACAAAATAGTCACTTTCACTTCACTTTATTCACTTCCATGGGATCCAATTCCGATATCTGTGTGATTTTTGAACCAAAATCTGTAACTGGGCTCTGACCCAAAAAACGAGCAGATTCAGGTTGAATAACAATAAACTGATGAACTAAAGCGGCGGTCTAGTGGTTAGGGCGTCGGCCCCAGGATCAGAAGTTTGTGGGTTCCAATCCCAGACCAGTAGGTTGCCCTGAGGTCCGCTTGAGCAAACCGTCCCTGTCACTGCTCCCCGGGCACTTTTAATAGCTGCCCCCTGCTGCAGGGTGTGTGTGGGTGTAACTTTGTTGTGGTTCACTGTGTGCCGTGTTTCACAATGACAAGAATAGTCACTTTTACTTTAAAAGTATTTAAATTGCAATGGTATGTCCAGTATTCTGTGAGTTAAGTGCCATTTTTCATCAAGTCTTGGTCGAAAATAAAACAGTGAACTGGTGTGATCGGTCCCCAAACCTAATTAAAAAATTAAACCCCAAAAAAGTTTTATTTTTTCATTAATGAAATGGCCAAAATGTAGCTGAACAAAAAGTAGGTGCCAAATATACTCGAATGGAAATAAAATACACATGTATGCTTTATATTTACAAAATGCATATAAGCTTTATATTAATAATCAATAAAATGTGCCAGAATAAATGTGCATTTTATGTTTTATTTCATGCTAAAGTGATTAATCCTGTGGAGTGTGGAGTAGAGAATGTAGATGCATTTTTACGTGGCCAGACCTTTAAGTACAGCTGTAATTGTTTTTAATAAAGTGGGTGTATTTCATGCCACAGAGAATATTGATCAGCTCCCTGATAAAAATGATATAATTATCCATCACTGAGGCCTTAAACTCAGACTGGCTGCTCTTCTCAACTGGGTTATTTTCTCCCAAACAAAGAAGGAAGAAAGAAAGGAGCAGGGAGGATTTCTGCTCCTGCAGTGTCAGTGTTGGCAAACAGTGTCAAGGTGAATACCAGGTAAACAAAAGAAAGACATACAAAAGGAACAGGACAGTGGAATAATAGGATTTGGATCATATTTATGTGACAACAACTAAACGCTGCCGGGCCCGGCAACATAAATAGAACACGGTGGAGCACAAAGCCGCTCTCCTTGTGAGGAGGTCATTAATCATGGAAATATGGCCAGAGCTTTGCTCTCCGCCGGCTGAGTGGCATATCAGTGTTCCTCTGCGCTTTCCCTGCTTTCTTTAAACGCCAACCCTCTCCCTGCTGCGCCATTGGCTGCAGGGCTGACAGGCGGCAGGGAGGGGGCGGGACTCCTGCAGGGAGACGTTCGGCTGGCCTGAACCTCTTTACCCACTCTCTCTCTCTCTCCCTCATTGTCTTTCGTTCTCTCTCTCTTTCTCTCTCTCCATCCAGCGACCAGTGATAGTGAAGGTGAAGGACAGGAGGTGAGTGTACCCCTCAGCGATGTCCCACAATGACTTTAAGTACCAAATTCATGTATTTGGAAACTGAAACTAAACTCCAAACCTCTGGTAGATAATTTCACCCAGAGAGAGAGGACAGTTCTACTGAGTGATGGGGGAGAGGGAGGACCACCCTACACACCCAGAGAGAGAGAGGACAGTTTTACTGAGTGATGGGGGAGAGGGAGGACCACCCTACACACCCAGAGACAGAGAGGACAGTTCTACTGAGTGATGGGGGAGAGGGAGGACTACCCTACACACCCAGAGAGAGAGAGAGGACAGTTCCACTGAGTGATGGGGGAGAGGGAGGACCAACCTAATGACCCAGAGAGAGAGAGGACAGTTCTACTGAGTGATGGGGGAGAGGGAGGACCGCCCTACACACCCAGAGAGAGAGAGAGGACAGTTCTACTGAGTGATGGGGGAGAGGGAGGACCACCCTACACACCCAGAGAGAGAGAGAGAGGACAGTTCTACTGAGTGATGGGGGAGAGGGAGGACCACCCTACACACCCAGAGAGAGAGAGGACAGTTCTAATGAGTGATGGGGGAGAGGGAGGACCACCCTACACACCCAGAGAGAGAGAGGACACTTCTACTGAGTGATGGGGGAGAGGGAGGACCCCCGACCTATGCAAAGAGTTCTGAGTACTGTTCACTCAACAAAACACTGTCCTTCAGGAAGATCTGGAGAACTGTTTCTCAACAATACATTAAAATAAAGTCTGGTTTTGGGAAGATCAATGTGAAGAATTAAGGGACTTTAAATGATTTTCAAAGATTGTTTTATGTGAAAAAGGGCTGAAATCTAAAACTGGGTTGAATTCTGTGAAATAAACCCCAAGAAATGTGAGGCAACGACAAGGACAGCGAGCAAAGAGGTGTCAGGATACGTTTTCAGAAATTAAGCATATCCCAGAGACAATCTGGGGCTGTGTTTGATCCCCAAATCAGGACAGATAACACTGCTCCTGTGCTCCTGCCACTTCATCCACAGTCTCCACTCGCTCTGATCACTCGAAACAAAGGCGTTGCTCACGGAAGTGTGTGAGAAGAGCCCAAGTGAACGTATAATTTGATTAGGCCTCGCTTCAACCCCATCACACGTGTGTGAGAGTTATTTACCAGCCCGTCCCACCGCAGTGCCCAGAGATCATTTCAGCAGTGAGTGAAGCTCAGCCCCCCGAGGCGGACCAGGCTGTCTTTCCCCTCAGGCCAAAAAAACATCATTAACATTATTATTGTTTGACTCTTTTTTTCTCCCTTTCTCCCTCCTGTCTTCCCTGCTAATTCAAAGCACTTGTATTTACATGCCCGTCCTGTTGACTGTATAATTTCTATAGAGCCCTGCATATGCAAATACGGAGGGTTTTTTTCTTCTGAAAACACATAGCCCACGTGCAATTATGTAAATCAGCGCTGGTTATTCATGCAGTCATCCGCGGCGCGTGTTCAGCCATGCATTCATTTGCGGCATTAACGCCCCGGCCGAGTCCTCTCCGCTGGTCCGCAGGACGCAAAGCCAACAGAGTGGGCTGGACACTAGCTTGACCCTGCTGCGGCCTGTACAGGCTGAACCTCTAATGAGTGACAAACTCCCTGAAGCTAGAGGAAGAACCTTGGGAGGATCCAGGACTCGGAAGGGAACCTGTCCTTCTCTGGTCCACTCTGGATCATCCAAAACTCCCCTCAAGTAAAGTTCGACCTGTTCAGGTGTAGAAATGTGCAGAGCAGGGGGTCCAGAATCAAGGTGGCCAAAATGCCACAGAAGAACCATTTGAACCCAGTTTGGTTAAGTGTTTGAGTGTAGAACCATATAGTGAACCAATCCAGATGTTGCTTTTTTGCATGAGCAAGTTGTTAATTTTTTTAATTGTTCTGAATGAGTTCTGTGTGTCGGAGCAGTTCCCAGTATTGGTGAATGGAACTGAACATCTGAATGTCCATGAACTAGTGGTGGAGATGCTGTGTGATGTCTGAACGTCCCTCACAGACATGAACTGGTGGTGGAGACGCTGTCTGATGTCTGAGACGTTTTAGTTTGGAGAAGATTCTGGACTAAAAGCGAACCCGTTCATGGTGGATTTAGTGTAGTGAGTTAGTTCAGATGGACTGTTTAACCATCATTGCCGTCCCACAGAGACTCTCAGAGACATGTGGAGCTTCACTGGGCGAAATAAAATGTACAAATTTGGGACGTCTGATTCCGTTCACCACCGCTGGCTGGTAAATATCAAAGAACCAATGTAAGGAAAACATCTCTCAACCATGGAGTTTTGGAAAAATTTCCATTTCAGAAGCCATTTTTGTAGGAGTGTGTGTAAAATGTGAACTGATAGACGCCTACAGAACACAGATGCAAACCTCTTTATTCCCTTTTCCACTTAATTTTGTAGTTCATGGTCCCCTCACGCTGACACTATTCCCTAAAAGTCCATAGAACTCAGCGTGGGACATGTTTGGTTAAACTGCGTGAGGAATCGGAGAGAAAAGCTACAGCTGGAGACACGCAGTAAACTCCCTACAGAACAATAATCTTTCATAATTCACAACAGCACACAGGCCCTGCCGCTGTAGCGTCTGCTTGCATGATCATCAATGATATAAAGATGGCTGAGCACAAACTGTGGGTTAGTGTTCGTGTAGTGCTCCAAAAGGGCAATAAAACAAAACTCACTGGAACTACACGCAGTACATTAGTTATTCAGGACGGCTGAAGGCCAGACCCTGCAGGCAGAGCCGACTATTTTGGTTCTGACAATTATTTTCAACACTTTTGAATTGTATTTATAAGAGTCAACTTTTAAATGATCATAAAAATAATCCAAAACCAACAGAAGTCAATGCATTTGGTCAATTGACAGCAACAAGCCTGACCACCTTAAAGATCAGTTCCACTCACAAATCGAACCACCTTAAATGAAGCCTTAGCTCGATCACAAAGCTGTCCACCTTAAATGAAGTCTTAGCTCCATCCACAAATCCGACCACCTTAAAGGTAGCATTCGCTCCGCCCAATTTCGCCAAGCCTAACAGTTAGATTAATCCTAGTCCTCACCTTAAACCTGAACCTAATACTTGAAGCCTAATGGACACCAAACACCAGCAGTTCTCCTTCTCAGTGCTGTTTACTGGTTCTCTCAACCAGTGTCTAAACAGAACATTAACTCAAGGTAAGGTCGTCTCACAGTGAGAAGGTCCTGGGTTCGATTCCCAGGTGGGACGATCTGGTCTTTCTGTGTGGAGTGAACATCTGGTCTGTCTGTTTCCTCCAGAACCTCCGGTTTCCTCCCACCATCCAAAGACCCGCACGTCATGTGGACTGGAGATACTAAATTGCCCCCTAAGTGTGTTTGTGTGTGTCGACCTGTCCAAGGTGTTTCCTCACCTTTTGCCCTGTGAGAGCCGGGATAGACTCCCGCAAATTAGGACAAGCGGCTCAGAAAATGAGCGAGAGTACTTTAAGATCAAGTTGAGATATCTGTGTTGCTCTACACTGTTTCTCAGCCTTAGAATCATCTAAGAATGAAGCTGTATGGACTGTTGGAATGGTTTGAACAATGTCGACACTACACGGAGCTGTTCTTTAAAAAAAAAATTAATTAAAAATGAAAAAATCATGTTCTTTTACATGAAAAAAAAAATAAAAAATCAGTGTGTTTTGGTCTTCAGAGAGAGATCTAAAACCTGGCCTATCCATCGTATTCCTCGTTCCAGGACATTTAAAAAAGAGTCTCCAAACAGCCAAAACTTTTCAGCATCACGAGGGTCTTCCTCCCTTTAAATCTGCCTCCGCCGGCGGCTGAGCTGCTCCTGCACGTTTGTTTGTGACGCTGGGAGGGGACGGAGGGGACGGAGGACAAAACAGTCACAATTAGAGGACGACCGGTTCTAAATGCACTTGACCCCTCTTTCCACTTAATGGAGTGTTGGATAGGACCAGTGTCCACCAGCTCCACAATTTGCTCCCTAAAAAGACAAATATCATTCGCTAATGACGACGTTCTCCTAAATGCACCGTGCTTTCGTGACCTTTCGATGGTATTTGTTACTGTGTTCACATTAAAAAAAGACAATAAAAGAGCATTTGGCCTCGCTGAAGAGCGAACCCATTTCAGAGCCGCAGGCCACAAATGCTAAAGCATCATGTTGTTGACAGTTAGCAGCTCTGAGACCCTGCAGAGTGGACTGAACACGGGGACGCTCTTAAAAACCGTGCCCCTTTTAACAAGTGGCAACATTGTATATATTACATGTAGCATTTAAAGGGCCAGTACCCATTTATTCATTCATTTGGCCTTTTTCTACTTTCCTAAAGTCAAAATTAGTTTTGCAGACACTTTCCCAACCTCTCTCGATCCCTCACAATTAAAGAGTGTCCTTTAAGACGGATTTATAAGGATTTGTTTTATTAGATTAGCCTTTTATTGACTTTTAGGACCTGTATGCCAGATTAGATGAGGTTTAGGGACAATACAGGGCTGCACAAAAAACCTTATTCTTCATAATCTGCTTCCACACATCCAGATCTTCTTGTATTTTTAATTAGTGTTGGGGAACAGTTCTCCAGATCTTCCTGAAGGACAGTGTTGTTGTCTCTCATGTTCAGTCCAGTCTCTGTACCTGAGC
>JABMDN010016871.1:0-10300 GCA_017165825.1 Hepsetus odoe
CCCCCGCCCTGTCACGTGACGAGAAGGGGGTTTAATTGGTCAGACTCATGAAAATGTAGGTCAGTGAAGGAAAACTATACAGGTGAGTGCAGGTAAACATCCGGGGTCCTCCCCAGGCTGTGTCTCAAATCAACCCAGCTCAAGTGTGCACTTTTCACTCACTCACTCATTTTCGGAGCTGCTATGTCCTGATTAGGGTCACAAGCGATGCTGGAGTCCATCCCAGCTCTCACAGGGCGAAAGAGGGACACTCTGGACAGGTCGCCAGTCCATCACAGGGCAGACACACACACCCACACACACACACTCACTCTTACCTAGGAGGCAGTTTAGCATCTTTGGATTGTTGGAGCAGACCATAGCTCTGGAGGAACACACAAAGACACGGGGAGAGCACGTCCACTCCACACAGAAAGGGCCGTCCCATCTGGGAATCAAGCTCAGGACTTTGTTGCTCCCTTTGTCTTTGATTTTGCATCATTTCGCATTATGTTGCACCAGTTGCCCCATGATCGCAAGGTTTGGGGTTCAAATCCCATACCATTAGGTTACTCTGAGGTACTCTTGAAGATGGTACCGTCTCCCTTAGTGTTCCCAGGGTGCTGGATATAGCTGTCCGTGCTGCACGGTGTGTAAGGGTGAAATACAGAGGAACGATTTAGTTATTGGTAATGTGCGAAAAATGGCAAGTAGTCATTTTCACTTTCACTTTCTGCATTGCTGCTGATGACGTTAAAGAAACCTTCACACTGACTGTGCACTGTTGCTTTGGACACAGACATCCAATCCCTTTTCAGAACCGAACTTTTGGACACCCTTGTCTCAGAGTGACGGCTGCAGAAATTCTTTAAATCAGGAGTACAGACGGACTGACCTCTGTGGGGAGCAGGCTTAAGTACCTACAGTGTGACAGCAGTGAGGTGAAGTGCACATGTGCAAACTATTCCACACTTACCAGCTGGGTCTCCACGTCAGTGCCAGGCCTGGGGGCTGAAAAAAACACGTCTGCTAGTGTCCCACCTGAGCCAAATACCATGGCATGGACGAAAAGGGAAAGCTTGTTTATGACCTAGAAAATCTCCAATGACCAGAGGTGAGTAATAAATCATAGTCACTCAGTTAAACAGCTCCCAGTCCTGCTAAAGACCAGAGCCAACACTCGTTTCTTCATATTTTATGTTGATTCTACTCAATGCGTCAAAGATAAATAGAGGATTTCAGAATTCCTTCAGAAGTCAAACTTCTGCCCCTGCTGGAACTGCCCCAGCCAAGTGCATCTAGGAGCAACGGCGGCCACCCTTGCGTGAAATGGGACGTCCATCAAGCTCATAGATGTGTGATGATCAGGTGTCCACATACTTGTGGTGCATTGAACACACTCATGACATATGTTCTCATGTGAGGTAACTGGAAAGTGTGTTTTAGAAGATTTCTTTCCAGAGTTTTAGACACAATTTACCCCCAATATGAGTCGATCCACCAATTAAAGTGATGCACTATGACAGCACTATGATATTCCATCGTTTTCATCACATTAATAAGATGATAAATTCATTTTTACATTCATTTTAACTCGATTTTAGGGTCACATTTCATTTACATTTCATTCTGCTCTGCTGGTCTTGCTCCTGGGCTCTCACTTCGCAGCTTAGCATTTTATTTTATATCAAAATGATCCAAAAGAGAAGAACAGAGCTGCGTATATGGCAGTACTGCACCTGCTTTTTTTATTTCTCTAGACTAAACATACGGTGTCAGAAAATAGTCATATGAAGGAACTTTTTTTGACTCAAGGTACAACCTCTAACGTACAACTTGGTCCAGTTTTGTACCTTAAATACTTTTTCCCCCACAAGAAATTGGGGAGATTTGAGTCCAGAGTCGGGACGAGGCGTACAGAGTCAGTCCACCTTCAGAAACGTACCTTCATCAGAAGACGGTGGAAATACGCTCCCCAGCTAAAGATACTGAAGACGTAACCTTGAGGGAACCACCGCAGCACCATTTATACCCCCTCAGAGTGCTTTTACTTCTGCCGATTTCTCATTAAATTATCAGTATTTTTACTCCAGGGTGGGTTGAGGCCTTTCTAACTGCCACTCGAAGTAGGTTCACAGGAGGACGGATGAAATATTCAAGGAAGCGTAAGTTTTTTCAGGGAGCTGCTTTGAAATAAGAATCACCTGCGAAGCATGGTTTGCCTTTATCTGGTCTAATTTGTTTCGTGAAGACTGCAGCACAGATGGTGCCAATAAACGCATTTAATTATAAGGACTGAACTGACTGCCTCAACAGGATGGCACGCTGCCAAGCGTGCAAACGCTCTCATCAGAGAAGCTGTCCCTCTCACTGATTCATCATATGCTGGACATGAAGGAGCCACAAGGTTAAAACACCTGCATGTGCTAATTGTCCTAAAATTCTGGGGGAGATTGCTCCGCTGTTCCAGAAATCCGAAAAAAAGAGGAATCTTGAAAAGGATTAACGCTCATACAGTCATGGAGAATACTGCACTCTTAAAGGTGCAAACCTGGATGGTACAAGAAATGGAATCCAAAGCTGGAGTGATGCTAAAAGCCTGGATAAATGATCAGATATTCACCTCAACGTCAAGACATCTCATGCTAATTTGCCATGAAGACCCGAAGATCCATGAAGACACCGGAGAGCATCACACTGAGCTCAAACCTAGGAAATGTTCTCCAGGTGTCAAGATGAAGGATGGGCTTCTGCACAGTACTGGTTGTCCAAAAATAATGGGACAGAGAAAGAATAATATTCAGGCTTTAACACAGGCAGCTACTATCATGGGTTTGGACTGGGTCAAACTGGGTCTGAAACCATGTCTGTTAGAGACCTTGAGTCTTAAACTTGTCCTAAACAGACACCAGACATGTCGTGGCTGATTATATTTGGGGTTGGCATTTCAGCAAACTATTGCTTTAATGTGAAAACGGAGTTGACATGGCCAGGTGGGACGTCCTAGTAGTGAGAGCTGGTTTCGGACCAGAATCGTCCCCGTTGGGCGATGAAATATTCAACACCTCCATTTCACGCCTCGCCTGTGTCCCCCTGCTATGAAACTTTCATCGTCCTTCCTGTCCTGTCTTCACCACGATGAATCTCCCTGGGTGTCAAAGAGCCGGGCCACACTTTATATCAGGTTGAACCCGAGGGGACGTTTGATGCACCAGAGGACATCACACCGAACTGAAACACAGGAAACGCTCTCCAGCCTGCTTGGACATGTTTCATGAAAACCGTTTTATTCTGAAGGAAAAGTGAGGAGTGGACCCTGGACCTACCTTTTTAACAGAAGGATATATTTTGGCTCATACAGACAGACAGAGAGACAGACAGATAGACAGACAGACAGACAAATATAGTGAGAGAGTGGTGACACAGTGGTGCTTTATTTCTTGTTCTTTATTTGCAGTATCGTACATTAGGTACAAATGACATCGGTTACTTGAGAAAGCGTGGACTCTTTTGGCAAAACGGGTCAGACTAACAGACACCATTACAAAATACAGCGGAGTCGACCTCTTACAGGCGGCGGGACCTACGTCAGTCTGGACCGGGACGGGGACGGGGACGGGGACAGGGACAGAGCTTTTAGAGGGGTTTGAACAAAGAGGGACATTAGAGAGAGCTACAGAGCGATCTAAGGCCTTCTATTGATCCTGTGTTGGAAATGAACAACTGACCCATTCTCAAAGTTCAACAGAAAACAAGTGTAAAGAGGTGGATCACTTCACACAGAAAACGAAAGGAAGGAAGAAAGGATGCTGAGCAGTTTAGAGAAAGAACGACAGCCCTGAATAAGAAACCAAATCTGTGTTTTGGGGTTAAACTCGTAGTTTTGCTGTTAAACCTTCGACTGAACATCACAGAGGGCGACACGCAGATAAAGAGAGAAACGACAGAACGTTTTAGGGACGAATGACAGACTGGACGACTGTGATTGGACTACTGTTATTGGACGACTGTGATTGGATGACTGTGATTGGACGACTGTGATTGGACGACTGTGATTGGATGACTGTGATTGGATGACTGTGATTGGACGACTGTGATTGGATGACTGTGATTGGATGACTGTGCTGGACTCAGACAGCTAAAGAGGGAAAGAAGTGATTGTCCTGTTTTGTTTTTTGATGAAACCATGTGACTGTTTTCAGCGAGATGCCTGCATTAAAATAGAAAAAAGTGAGAGAGAGAGAGAGAGAAAGGCAGTGAGTGAGGTAGAAATGAGATGGCCGGAGGGGAGAAAGACAGAGAGAAGGGAGATTCAGCAGACAGGAACGAGGCCTGAGGCAAAATTACAAGCCCTAGCATTTAGCCACACACACACTCACAGACACACAGACACACACACACACACACACACACACACACAGATCCATGGTTCAGGCACAGGGCTGATTTGATTGGTAGGTAAGGCAAGATGAGGTCAGTACAATACAGTCAAGGAAAGCAACAATAAACTAAAAGACGTGGCTACATCCAGCCCAGGGGCCACACATGTCCCGTCTGTCCAGCCCAGGGGCCACACATGTCCCGTCTGTCCAGCCCAGGGGCCACACATGTCCCCTCTGTCGAGCCCAGGGGCCACACATGTCCCGTCTGTCCAGCCCAGGGACCACACATGTCCCGTCTGTCCAGCCCAGGGGCCACACATGTCCCCTCTGTCGAGCCCAGGGGCCACACATGTCCCCTCTGTCCAGCCCAGGGGCCACACGTCCCGTCTGTCTAGCCCAGGGGCCACACGTGTCCTGTTTGTCCAGCCCAGGGGCCACACGTGTCCTGTCTGTCCAGCCCAGGGACCACACATGTCCTGTCTGTCTGGCCCAGGGGCCACACATGTCCTGTCTGTCTGGCCCAGGGGCCACACATGTCCTGTCTGTCTGGCCCAGGGACCACACATATCCTGTCTGTCCAGCCCAGGGACCATGCCTGCCCTATACGTCTGGCCCAGGGGCCACGTCTGCCCCAAGTGTTCACCCCAGGGGCCACCCGTCCTGTCTCTCTGGCCCAGGGGCCACGCCCGTCCTTCCTGTCCACCTGTTCAGAAGAGGGGCCAGACCTGCCCTACACGGTTAGAGCAACACTGCTGTCCTCGGGTTCTGTCTGGTATCGGACTGGTCCTGGTGAGGAAGTATGAGGGACGCTGGACCAGAGGACATGTATGGACAATAAAGCCACAGGAATAAACCCATAAACACCTGAAAAAGCTGCCGTTACACAGCCAGACATTCACGACTTCAGCCCTTACACTCAAATATACAATGACTTTCGGGTTTCCAGTTTGTTAAGATAAAGCGAGACGTGAGAAGGAGATTTTCCTTTTTCTCTTTTTCCACAAAAAAACCACAGAATGTTGTGCGTTCAATGAAATTTAGATGCACAAAATGTGGGCTACACTTTCTTGTACAGAAGAGTTTTCTTTTACACGTTCTAGATATTTTCTAAAGCTCCAAAACACAGGTTAATTTGAATAACACAATGATCCAAATCTAAACTACACTGAAATGTGGTGGTTCTAGCTACAATAGGTTCCAGCTATTAACTGGGATGAGATGTACAAACTCAGAGGTACTGTATAATTATTTTGGGTTTATTTGGGTCTAGTAAACTAGACTGAAATACGGGTTCTATTAAACAGATAAAGGAGTAACACTCACGGTACATTAAACACATTTTAGCATTAAAGATTCAGATCCAACACAGACCCCTCCACGCTTCTCCTTCCATCATCTGCATTCCTGCTGAAATCAAGTGAATTGTTCTTAAAAATACGCAAGGATGACGTATTTTACTGTGTAATTCATTTTACTGTATAATAGTTTCATATCTGGACGTGAACCTTTGGGTGTGAATTTTTCCATCATTTTAACCAAAATATCGGAACTTACCATCAAAAACGGCCTCGACGTTCGGAGTCTGTACATCACGTTCCCCAGTTAATACTCAGAACTTCAGGTGGGACCTAAACTTGCTCATTAATCGAATAATTAATAAAAATAATGAACGTGTTTTCATCGTTCTTGATGCTGACCTGCAACCAGTTGCATGAAGGTGCTGTTTTGTAAAGCCAGGCTCTGCACCGTAAATCATTTCATTAAAACTTCTTACACCTTTTTTGCTACTGCCCAATATGCAAATGAGCCCTCTAACCAATCACAATGTTTTTTCTTGTTATTCCTTAAAATGACATTATATTGCAATTCAACGGCACTTTCTCCTTTAATACTTTAATATTGTGCAGCGTTAGTACACTTCACTTCACTTCACTTTACTTAGTACACTCATTTTTAGGCTTCAGGATCTACAACGGATGCATCAAAAATATTAATTTATGGAAAAAATGAGCCAATTTTTAGACTTTAGGCTAAACCGACCTATTTTCCCATTTGTATATTAGAATCACTTGACTATGATTTTTAATTGTGGAGGAAATTTCTCAGTGTGTTGAGGGTAACAGATGGTCAGTGAATGAAAATATTGACTTTGTTCAAAATAAATTGCTTACTTTGCAGTGCTTCATTGATCAAGGCCAAATTTTGGAAAAGTTTAATAGATAATGCAGAAAAAGCTACTGTTTCCCCTTAACGATGACTGTAGATTATCACTCGCAATATTCAATTTAGGGGAAGGAACACAAGAGTCCCATATTTCTCCAGAAACAAGTCCCGTCTCAGGAGGACCCTCAGAGCGATGCTCAGCGGACAGGTTTATGATGAAGGAAGTCTCTCTTTTGCTGCTGTAGTTTCTACGCTTGCTGTTTGGACGAAGTGTAAATGAACAAATAATCCAAACGACACTCTTCCAGCGTCGAGAATCATTGCTTTGAACATGCAAACGGCAAAGGTTTCATCCAAAAAGTAGGAAATTGTGAGAAAATGCACGTATTCAGCTTCATTAGTGATGATTAGTGATCATGATGTTCCCAAAAATGCATCGGATAAAGCCGCTTTTGGTGATTTAGTGCCCGTCCACACCGGTGAAGGTAATATTCAGTGAAAATATTCAAAGGACAGTTGATCTCAGACTTCTGAACAGTAAAATGACACAGAAATAAAATGAAAAATACCAGCTTGACCGGTGTAGACTAAAAAAAAATATTATTTTTCCGAGGTTTTTCCGTCCATTTTTGGGAACATCACGAAGATATTAAATGATAAACAATGCGCCGTATTTATTAGCAGCCATTTTTGGCCTCAGGAAACAGTGAGCAAAGTTTTTTTCTGATCAAATTTTAAGCAGAGACTTCTCAGAAAATGACCAAAGAAATCAACAATAAAGGATTTCTCCACGATGTTCATCAAAAACGACCGAATAAAATACCCTAAAATAACATCCGGTGATATGGTTCCAGTTAAAACGGGTCATTTTATCGTTCAGTAAAATTAAAAAGGTTAAAATTGATTTTAAAGTTTTAATTTTTTAAAAAAGGTTCAGATTTTAAGGATTTAAAAGTATAGACGTTTACACACACACACACATATAGAAACAGAAAACTGTGATGAAAGTTTGAAATGGGTTTATCTCTCTCTCTCACGCACACACACACACACACACACAAACACACACACACACACTTTCCCGTTTCTGTGGATTCTTGCACTGATGGCTGGGCAGAGCAAGCATTTTTTGAAAATGGCATTTTTTTACCTGTATTTTTAACTGTGACACTGACACTGGTGCCCAAATATATCATCAAATCAAACACTCTTCAGTTCCTGATTCACTCTGAATATGCAAAAGCAGACATTTTAAAACTGTGATTAAATGAATAACTTATAACATTCCCGAAAACCTTGCAGGTTTGCAAAAAAAACCCCACCAAAATCACAACACAAGCTATTATGTATTTATTTATTTTTTAAAATAGCTCGGATCACTACTTTTCCCCCACATGCTAAACTGGAATGCTTTCATTTTCATGCATGCCGTATATTATATATGAATAAGGTTATTTCCATGTGCATACTTTCCATCTAGCTATCAACATGTGGGCAGGAGGCAAGGCAACGGCAGGACCACAGGAGCCAATCAGCTCCTACTTTACAATCACAGCAGCCAATCAGCTCCTTCATTGCAGCCTGTGCCAGATATGTCTGAAAAGCGTCTAAGCTGTGAACGTAACACATTTTTAAGAAGATACAGCTGAGATGTAAACCGTAATACACTGACCACTACAGTGTATCCTTACAAAGAGATTCATTAGCCAGAAAACATTGACTAGGATGGAAACTAAAACAACGTGTTAAAAATGTCCGATATTTGCGCTAAAGCTGATTCAACACTTTTAAGACCCGACGAGTAGGTTGTTTAGGGAACTCGTTATCAGCTACGTCATAAAAGCACATTCAGTGGTTGTAAAAATTTCAAATGGCTATTCTCTTCTTTAAATAACCTACCGATATTTACAAAATTGTTAATACACTGCAAGTTATCAGTGAACGATCAATGGCAAATGATTAAAGAATGACTTCGTATTAAGGAAGAAAACGCTTAATCTAACATGACTGACGTCGGACAACATGCGCAACTGTCGTCGGATAGCGTAATACTCCTTGCAGTTATTTCAGTTCACAAGCATGTGGCAGCACATGTGCCTGACGGATACGCAAACAATTCATCGTAAATTATCTCCAGGTTCATGAAAACAAACCCACAGAGAGCCCCGAAAAGGGACAAATCTGTTTCGAAATAAAACTGGCTGTCAGCGAAAGGGAGGAAACTGGCATTTCTTTTTTTTGGCCACAGATGGAACTGAATACTAATTTTTAGGAAAAGACCTTTTCGAGACATTTTCAGCGTTTACTGGGAAAACAAGGAGGCAACAATGCAGAGATGAAGAAATGGCTTCCAAAGGGAAGGTATGGCACATGCATGCAAGCAAGCGAGACTTTCACAAAGAAAAAGGTAAAAATATTGCCGTGCTGCTTTCTCGACACCTAGGCTTTGATGGTTCCTTCTCAAAAGATCTACTCTCTGCCCTACTTTCTGATAGAAAAGCTGTACCACCTACTGATATGTCACTGAAGGTGCCAAGAGAAACCTTGGCCTGTCTGGGCACAACCTTAGTCCTGGGATTTCACATTAAACCTAAATAGCCCCTAAAGCAGGCTTTAAAGATAAACTAGCCTGATGGGATGGGACGTACACATACAAGGACCCTCTTGTCCAGAGCATTGCCCAATGACAAGCAGAGTCTCCCTACTTGGGGTGAAGGTTCTTGTTTCAAGGCTCAAATAGTGCCAGGGATAAAGCCAGGCTTAAAGCCACTAGCTGTTGGTCCTCTAGACTACCACCGTCCCAAGAGAAAACGTAAGACCATGGGCAGTGATGGAACTATTTACCATCAGTTGTCTGCCTAGATTCTAGGCTAAGCTAGATGGACAAAATCTGCTGCAAGATGTACGTGGGCCAGCGGTCATTTCTTCAGTGGCCTCGGGACATCGACAGAGCACAGAAGTGATTCCGACAGAATAACCCGCTCTCCCGACTGGGAAGACTACCATGGATTACATTACAGACTCCAGGAAGCACGGGTTTCTGCATTAGCAACTGGGCTCCATAGCAACGGTTGTGAAGAGACGGCAGGTGAGATCTTGCTTGGTCAAAGTCCAGGAGCTCTTAGCCAAGACAGCCTCTGAGGGCGAACACGGTTTGCCATTCAGTGCCTAGAGCTCAATCCCCCCTAGACGAGATCTGACGGTGGGTTTGTACTGTAAACACCCAGACACCCCCCCAGTTTTTTTTTGTTTTTGTTTTTGTTTTTTTTGACATCGTTAAGGTAAACTCTTTGACTGGCCTAAAACTGAAACGGAAACAGAAGGAGAGTTCTTTGACAGTGAAGAAAAGATTCAGGAGAGGTTTTTTTGATTAGGGAGACATGGGGACAGAGCTAAGCATGTTTGGGGTTTTGCAGGTAGAGTTACTCCACCTCATCCCTCGTTCATACGGTATTGGTGAGGGAGGGGTGGACGAACTGTGGGTTGATGAAGGTGAAGCCGGCAAACTCAGACTGGTCGATGTTGGCGATGACCAGCTCGTCCGGAGGGGTCAGCTGGGGTTGCGTACGTGTGAAGAACTTGTCAAAGTTCTCTGCCCCTTTTCCACACTGCAGAGAGAGAGAGAGAGAGAGAGAGAGAGAGAGAGAGAGAGAAAGAGAGAGGGACAGAGAGAGAGAGAGAGAGAGAAAGAGAGAGGGACAGAGAGAGAGACAGAGAGAGAGGGACAGAGAGAGAGACAGAGAGAGAGAGAGAGAGAGAGAGAGAGAGAGAGAGAG
>JABMDN010016941.1:0-13659 GCA_017165825.1 Hepsetus odoe
TCTCTCTCTCTCTCTCTCTCTCTCTCTCTCTCTCTCTCTGTCTGTAGAGACAGATGTCAGGTGAGGTTCAGGTGCAGCCTGAGTTTGGACCTGTCAATCATGTTGCCATGGCAATGGCGTTGCTGGGCATGGGTGTGTCATTCTATAGTGTTCGGCAGATGGTGCAACAACAGGATCAACAAGAACCACACTTGACAAACGGAGAACCACACTGAACAAGCTGAGAAGCTACTTCCCAGAAATACACACTAACTGAAGCAGAGAACCACAAATAGAAACTAAAGGAAACTAAAGGAATTAGAGGATCATTATTGAACCACACCAATTGATTTACGTGGGAACAGAACCCAAGTTCTCACTAACAGAAATGCAGAACCTTTATTGTGTTGTTCGATCCCTGTGTTTTGTTCACTCTTGACTGTATTGATCATGAAGAAATAACCACACTAATACTAAAGAAGAACCAGAACCAGAGAGAGGAACTACAGGAACCAAATAAAAAACAACAAACCTGCAATAGTGGAGAACAAAGAACAGTACCAACATTACACAAACAGAACCACGTTAACAAAATCAAGTGAAACCAAGTAAAAAATGCTAACAGAACTGGAGAACCACACAATGGGCTGAACCTGAGAGCAGGGAGTACATGAAAGGAACCAGAAAGTGGTAGCAATTGTGTTGGTCTACCATCAGCCTGAGAACATAAGAGAAACAGACACCCAGTCATTCTAGAGTATGCAGGAGTCTTCAGAAGATGCCTGAGGAACCCCTTGTTCTCTGCTCTTTGTACAGTAGGGGGTGTTGCTGAGCAGGGAGCTGCAGGATGCCGGGACAGGACGAAGGTCTGAGAGGAATGAAGGACATGTTGGGGGGAGGGGGGGATGTTAAGACCAGACACTGCAGGTGCATCTGATGGTTAAAGGGGTTACGGAACACATGTCAAGAACCCAGAACAAAGTGCAGTACCTTTAAAAAAATCTATTTCTGCTTTTCATAGAGGAAAAGTTTTATTTCTACAGTTCTTCTTGTTCTCCACAGGTTCTGCATGCGTTCTCCTGTGATCAGCACTCCACAGAATAGAACAGAATGTAAAGAATGTATTTTGTAATGAATAAAGCACACGGTCCTGTCCATCAGCAGTGATCTTTTCACTTTGTGTCTTTGTCCTCGTCCAGCTGAACGGTCAGACTGAATTTAAAGGTTGAAACCGTTCTTGTGATGTAACGTCTGGATTTTAAACACCAGTCCAGCTCTGCTTCCTCGGGGAACCTACAGGTACAACCTTCTGATCCTGGGGTTCCTAAAGACACGGACACCACTCTCTTATCGTGGGGCTTCAGGCTGTACTGCATTATGAACCAGGCAGCCAATCAGAGCAGAGCTCCTTTGCATACATCAGTCTTAAAGGCACAGGACCAGCCTGCCTCCTCCTGAATGTAATCGTTTCTTATGAACTGAAATATGATCCTTACACAGACCAACAGTAACGGTATAGAAATAAACTCTACATTAACGGCGGGAAGATTTCATCACGTATGGTCAATGTTGCTGCACTTTATCTGTCAGTTCCACAAATTCCTAATAACAGCAAAAAAACACATAAAAATCAAACAGTAAGAATAAAAACTGCACTTACAGAATCTATAAACACACGAAATACAAGATGGCGAAATGCTAAACTGGTAAGTGGCCTAATGTTTACATTTTTTTCAACATTTTTAAATAACATGAAATATTTTGACTGGACTGTTAATTCACCTGGAAAACGGTTTATTTAGAGACGTTTCTACAAATGATTGTTATTATTTCTATAATTGGTTCCAGATGAAGCTGCAGAAGTGGAGAAGATCTTCAAAAGAACAGGCTGTTTATTATTGGTCACTTTGGACATTCTGTGCTAAACTCAGGCTCCGCCTGTGGGAGGGGCAGAAGTGGGGACAGAGGGGGGAGGAGGGTGTCAGGGGCAAGACAAGCAGAAGAGTGAGAGACAGAAACAAAGTCCTCATCGGTCCTGAGGACCATGGACTGTCCAGAGGATTATGTCCTGAAACAGTGGATGTATTGCACCTGTCCTGGGGGACTGTCCTGGCTAGGAGATGTGGGGACTGCTGCATTACTGCTGCAGGTCAGGGACAGTGGACGGCTGTCGTTCTGAGAGAAGACTCACCGGGAGACTTGAGGATCACTCTAACTCTGTGAGAAATTAATTCGATTAAGGTCAATAGCTTAATTAAAATAATCGTTCGTTAACATAACGTAATTAACTTAATTGGCTGATTTTACACAACTTTTAACCAGCTGAGTGAACTCTTTGGCTTTTTAAGAATTTAAAGAAAACTGTCAATAACCCGATAAAAGGTGTCAAATTAAATAAACGCCTTAAAACTGTGGCCTTTTTTACACACTAAACCATCAAACAGTCAATGAATCAGAAGATTCCTCAATAAGTTCATCAGATGAATTAACTCATTTAATGAACTAAACGCGTTAACTTTGTACAAAACAGGATCCTGAGATGAAAGGTTTTAGAGCAACAATGTAGCAGCTTCGGTCTTTATGCGACTCTGGTTGATCTCTGGGTTCTGTACGTTCAGTTCTCACCCACTGTGTGGATCAAACATAGTCCTGGTATTTGTGTCTGGTGTTTATTGAATATCCAAAGCACAGCGTTAGTTAACCACGTTTGGGGCACTGGTCACGTTGCCATGGTAACAGTGCAGTGCAGAATGGGTCGGATCCAGTGGTTCTGGTCAGCAGTGCTGCTGGTGCTGCTAGTGTCCGGAACAGGCCCTGTGGGCAGTGAGACAGGTCCTGAGAATGGCGGGGCGACACACCTTGACACACACGGTGGCAGCAACCACATACATGTCCACACCTTCCCCGTCCTCACCGTCCAATTCGAGACAGTGCGGAAACCCTTCGAGATCTCAGGGTGGATTCTGCTGGCGTCCCTGCTGAAGCTGGGTAAGTGCTGTGTGTGTGTGTGTGTGTGTGTGTGTGTGTGTGCATGTGGAACATGTTCCCTGACTGAGTCCATTATAAACATACATTTCCTGTCCTGTGGTTTGATGAAAACAAACAGCCAATATCACTCTCTCACACACACACACACACACACGCACACACACACACACACACACACACACTCTCAGCTGTATATCCCTTTATTATTCAACAGACGCAGTGATAATGGCTTTATTCCACTCCTGTTCAATTAATCCCCACAAAATCTGCATAAACACGCCCCTTCGAAGGCTCCACCCACTAACCTGTGAAGAGGAAGGTTTTTATGTGAGGTCCCAGTGGGACTGTTTTCTGTACAGAGTGTCTGTTGAGTCCCGCCCTAAAGAATCTGGACTGCCCACAGTCTCGCTATCAACACAACACACACCCTGCTGTGCAGAAATATTCAACCCCACCCTGTCGATCAGTAACCAACACAGGGCGCCTCAGTCTATAGCTCAGTCTATATATCCTCCATTATTATACTATACTATTAGACTGTAGATCCTCCATTCAAAACATACACCCCTTAACTCAGTCTGTAGACCCTCCATTCAAAACATACACCCCTCAATTCATTCTATAGACCCTCCATTCCAAACATACACCCCTTAACTCAGACTAAAGACCCTCTAGTCAGCACATAGACCCCTAACTCAGTCTATAGACCCTCCATTCAGCATATAGATCCTCTACGCAGCCTATCTATCTATCTATCTATCTATCTATCTATCTTCAATGAACATTGTGTTCTAAAAATGTTCTCTCTCACTCTCTCACTCTCTCACTCTTTCTCTGACTCATTCTCTCTCAGGTTTCCATGTGATTCCTCAGTTCTCCAGTGTGGTTCCGGAGAGCTGTGTGCTTATAGTGGTGGGGTTACTGGTGGGGGCTTTAATAAAGTTATTGGGGGAGACCCTTCCTGTGTTGGACACACAGTTATTCTTCCTAGTCCTGCTGCCCCCCATCATCCTGGATGCGGGGTACTTCCTTCCCATCCGCCCCTTCACTGAGAACCTGGGCACCATTCTGGTGTTTGCAGTGGTGGGAACAGTGTGGAACTCATTGTTTATGGGAACGGTGCTATACGGGGTGTGTGCTATGTGGGGGGGTGAGCTGGCCGGTGTGGACCTGCTGGCCTGCCTGCTCTTCAGTTCCATCGCCTCCGCCGTCGACCCAGTGGCCGTCCTGGCAGTTTTCGAGGAAATCCACATCCATGAGCTCCTGCACGTCCTGGTTTTTGGGGAGTCCCTGCTCAATGATGCCGTCACCGTGGTGAGTTGAGGGGATGAGTGCTAAGGATTACTGGAAAAACAAACTCCTTCCAATTCCCTGTTCCCCAGACTCATTACTGCTGGGGAATCAGGCACCATGGTCCCCTTTTTGACTACTAGGTCCTCCCAAAAATGGGTGGGTAGGAATAAGAGGTAAGAATCCCACCTGCAGAATTACCACCAGGTTCCTGATAAAAACTCTGAACCCCAAGGGAGACTGTCCCTGTAATCAGGAACTCAAAGCTCTGGCTGATAAATGTAAATGAAAGGTTACCTAGTGGGCAGCAGATTGTTTGATAAGTGTTAATTTCTCCCCTGTTCCCCAGGTACTATACCACCTGTTTGAGGAGTTTGCGACCCTTGGCGAGGTGACAGTGTGGGACGCTCTCCTGGGGTTGCTGTGTTTCTTTGTGGTGGCGCTGGGAGGCATCTTGGTGGGGGCAGTTTTTGGACTGCTGGCTGCCTTCACCTCCCGGTTCACCTCCCACACTCGTGTCATCGAGCCGCTCTTCGTCTTCCTCTACAGTTACATGGCCTACCTGTCTGCTGAGGTCTTCCACCTGTCCGGCATCATGGCGTGAGAAGCATTTGACCCCACCCACTTCAGATCAAGCTCTTACGCCATCAGGGTTTTGGTTTACTCCTGTCTCTCTTTTTCTTCAGGCTGATCGCTTGTGGGGTGGTGATGCGTCCCTACGTGGAGGCCAACATTTCCCATAAGTCCTACACCACCATAAAATACTTCCTGAAGATGTGGAGCAGTGTGAGTGAAACGCTCATCTTCATCTTCCTTGGAGTGTCCACTGTAGCCGGGCCCCACATGTGGAACTGGACCTTTGTCACAGCTACCCTCGTCCTCTGCCTTGTCTCGCGTGTGCTTGGTGAGGTCTCAGAAGGAACTGCTGAGGATGCTGAGCAGAGACCTTTTAACTGTTTTTTATCATAAAGTGGAATTCTGTCTGCAGGGGTGGTGGGACTGACCTTCATCATCAATCGGTTCCGGCTGGGGAAGCTATCAGGAAAAGACCAGTTTATCGTGGCCTACGGTGGCCTGCGGGGGGCAATCGCCTTCTCTCTTGCCTTCCTGCTTTCAGCTGAACGTTTCCACATGAAGAACATGTTCCTGACCGCCATCATCACTGTCGTCTTCTTCACTGTGTTTGTTCAGGTCAGTGTGAAGAACACATCACAGATACAGTCACCATGACAACTAATAACCCATACAGTTACTATCCCACATCATTACAGATATGATCACCAAGACAACTAGTTAACCACACAGTTACCAGTTACAGATACATTAACCACTCACATCATCACTGATAAGGTTACCATGACAACTGATAACCAAAATGTTTAGCATTCCATATAATTACAGGTACAATTTCCATTGACAGCTTTTTACAGATACATTTACTATGACACCATAAAGAACTTCCTGAGCAACTCCACCACTGCCTGGAACTGCCACGTCTCAAGTTTACTACAGGTAGTGAGGACAGATCTTCAGGATCTTGGGGTCTTCTCTTTCCTTCATTTAGGACATTTTCACCACTCACTACACCAATCAGACATCACTGACCCCACCCACCCACGGTGTCCAGGAAAGGTCCCATAGAAGATGCTCCTCCGTTACCAAGATGGGGAACGGTGTATTCAATTCATCATTCATTCATTCATTCATTTTCTGCCACTTGTCCCAAACGGGGTCGCGGGGGAGTGCTGGTGTCCAACCCAGCGCACACAGGGCGAGGACGGGGGACACACCCTGGACAGGTTGCCAGCCCATCGCAGGGAGGAGCGGGACGGGGACGGCACCTTGCTCAAGGGCACCTCAGGGCAACCTATTGGGAAGGGGTTCGAACCCCCGATCCACCGATCATGTGACCGACGCCCGAACCACTAGGCCACCACTGCCCCGTATTCTATTCAATTCAATTCAATTTATTCTTGTATAGCGTCTTTCACAACAGAGTTGACCCAAGGCGCTTTACATAGTTGAAGACATAGATTATAGCATGGTCTAAAAACTGAAGGCTAGAAGTTAAAGCCGGACGACTACGGAGGAGAGGAACCAAAGACTCCACTGTGTGGAGAAAAAAACCTCTGAGGGTCCAAGGTCTCCTGGCTACCCAACCCCCTCGGGTCTACTAACAGTACAGAGTTAGTTCGGGTTTAACTCCAGGATCAGTACAGAGTCCCAAGCTGCTTCCCAGGCTCAGCAAGTCAAGCGCGGCCCCAGTACCGGTGAGCCGCCAGGATCCCTTGGCGCATCAGATGCACAGCACAGACCAGATGGTAGTTCGGTACTGGACTCAGGTGATGACCACAATGGGCCCCCCCGGACATGTGGGGAGAGAAATGGAATGAGGGGGTCAGTAATGAGCAGGATCCAGTAATGACAGACACAGAAATGAAACAACAGTGCGATGGCATGTACAGCAGCACCAGCGACATTAGTAGTGGTGCACTATGGGGATTGGTGCGGGTAAGCTAAACTAAAGAAGTAAAAAAAAATATGTGTAGATGATCAGAATGATGTTGAAGATGATCAGAAAGTGATTTAATAAAAGTAGCTTCATCTCTTTGGGTTAATCTGAGAGTTAATGTAAATTGGACATTCTGAGACCTGTCCTTCCTGCAGGGCATGACCATCCGTCCGCTGGTGGACCTTCTGGCTGTGAAGAAGAAAAAACAGAGCAGGTTCACAATAAATGAAGAGATACATACACAGGTGAGTCACTTTCACTGTACCCAGGGTTCTAGATATCTGTGCACTCTTAATAGAATCTAAAATCACAGTAAAGGAACCGGAGAACTTTTAGTTTTTATTCTCAGACACTCTGAACACACTGCTCACCAACATCCCAAAATGTTCAAATGTTCAAAAAAGTGTCTATACGTTTATTTCCCGAGATTTCCAGATTGCAAATTATATTTTTCTAAGAATTTTCTATTGGAATAAATCTAGATATATGATTATTTTGCTGTTTTGTTAGAATTATTTTATTTATTTTTTTTAGTGCAGTGATTGTGTTAAAATATATATCAAGAACCCAAACAAAAGACAAGAACCTCAGAGCACAATTGTTTTCCTGTTTGTTTGTTTTGCCCTTTGTTTTTAAATACTGATAGTTTTTTGTTTCTCCTTTCTGTTGTCCTGCAGTTTTTCGAGCACCTCCTGTTGGGAATCGAGGAGGTTTGTGGGCACTATGGTCACCATCACTGGAAGGACAAGTAAGTGCAGCATGAAGACCCATCAGTCTGCTGCCCTTTGTGGTGTCCTTGATCAGAATAACCCCCGTCCCCCGTCCTCCAGGCTTGACCGCTTCAATAAGGAATATGTGAAGCGCTGGCTGATAGCGGGACAGCGGTCCCAGGAACCGGAACTGATCTCCTTCTACAACAAACTGGAGCTGAAACAGGCGCTGCTAGTGGCTGAGAGCGGAACTGTAGCTCGACTGAACCCTCCACTGCCCCCTACTGACCACTTACCGTGAGTGCAGCCGGGACGTCCTGTAGAGACAGACAGCAGGGCACATTGCCTCAGGACAGATTTATATATATATATATACTGTGTGTATGTGCATGTGTGTGTGCGTGTGCGTGTGCGTGTGCGTGTGTGTGTGTGTGTGTGTTTGACAGGGCTAAATCCCAGAAGAGGAGGGTGATGATGAAGATTTCTAAAGAGACAGAAGAGGAAATCCGTAAGATTCTCCAAGCCAACCTGCAGAAGACACGGCAGAGGGTACACACACACACACACACACACACACACACACACACACACACACATATTAAGAGAAACACTGGAGCTAATAACTGCTAATGTTTGTGTGTGTGTATGTGTGTGTGTGTGTGTGTGTGTGTGTGTGTGTGTGTGTGTGTGTGTGTGTGTGTGTCTGTGTGTCTGAAGTTGCGCTCATACAGTAGACACACTCTGTTCCAGGAGGGAGAAGAGGATGACTGGAGTGAAGAGAAACTCCAGAGGCAGAGAGTAGAGATGGGGAGAAGAGTAAGCTTTTAATCCCAGCTTTACAGATTCAACTATTCAGATCAGACTGTTCAGATTAAACCTCATTACTGACTTAAACTGTGTGTGTGTGTGTGTGTGTGTGTGTGTGTGTGTGTGTGTGTGTGTGTGTGTGTGTGTGTGATCCCCTAAAGATGAGCCATTATTTGACCGTTCCAGCTAACCGGCAGGACTCGCCCCCCCTCAGCAGAGCAAAGTTTGACTCAGGCAATATTTTCTTTTCTTTTAATTGAAGGTTTTAATTTCATATTATTTTACTTTCTTGTTTTTTTTTTCACTTCTTTTTCAGTTTAGTTTACTTCATTGACTCCTGAATGACTGAGATATTTATTTGACGAGACAGTAACTCATCTTTACAACATTAATAACAGAGTTGATAGTAAAGTCTTTCGATATGACTGGTGCATTGTTGGTAATTTTGTGTAAGTTTTAAGTATTAAAAAGTAATCGTAAGTATTTTCCTCTTTAACAGATGAGCAGATGTTTGTGTCCAGACTCGGTTTCCCGGTGGTTTCTGTCCCCGTGGGACATGCAGGCCAGGTTAGCGGGGGCTCTGAACAGACTGTAGGGGGCGCTGTGCAGATTTGGGGAGGGCCTGGAAGAGGGAGAAAACGTAAACCCAGCGTGACGTTCGCTGTGGACACCAAGGACCAAAGACTTCCTCACTGTCCCAGTGACCCGCCGCCGAATAACATCAACGAGGAGGAGGAGGGTGCCAGCCAATGGGAGGAAGTCTAAACACACAACCTGACACTCATCAAAGTGTGGGACTCACTCCTGACTGTGTGTGTTCCATAAATATACATCTATATATATCTATCATTCAGTATATTTATTTTACCTTTTTCTACACACTGATATGACAGTAGGGGGG
Source organism: Hepsetus odoe (assembly GCA_017165825.1). Taxonomy (NCBI): domain Eukaryota; kingdom Metazoa; phylum Chordata; class Actinopteri; order Characiformes; family Hepsetidae; genus Hepsetus; species Hepsetus odoe. The sequence goes on from JABMDN010016941.1 coordinate 9,188, forward strand.
CAGCGGTGGTCTGGTGGTGAGGGCGTTGCCCCGGATCGGAAGGTTGCGGGTTCGAACCCCTGAGGTACCCTTGAGCAAGGTACCTTTCCTGTCTCGCTCCTCCCTGCGATGGGCTGGCATCCTCTCCAGGGTGTGTCCCCGTCCTTCGCCCTGGGTGTGAGCTGGGATGGACTCCAGCACCCCCCGTGACCCTAATTCAATCTATGAGCCACACCCATTTGGCCTACAGCAATTTAGCCCCGCCCATTCATCTAACAGCAGTTTAGCCCTTCAGCTTCAACCTAAAGCAGTTTAGCACCGCCTGTTCAACCACCAGCACTTAAGCTCCACCCAGTACTTCTAAAGCAGTTTAGCCCCACCCGTTCAGTCAACCGCAATTTAGCCCCGCCTATTCATCTACAACAGTTTTGCCCCACCATTTCAGTGTATAACAGTTAAGCCCTGCCCATTCAGCCTGTAGCACTTTAACCCCACCCATTTACTTTGAAGTAATAAGGTGTGTATCAGCCTGGAATGTCCCAGTTCAGGACAGCCAATCAGTACAGAGCTCATGTTCATATATTTATCTTAAAGGTATGGGAACAGTAAAACCCAGTGGTGATGAATGAAATCTCACTCAGTCACGGTGGAGGGAAAGGTGCAGGACATCGGATCATTTTTAAAACCATCCTAAGTGTGACCCCTCGGATGTGTGTATCGATTTAAATTCAGTTTTCTGGTTGTGAGTGAAGTGCTTAAAGGATATTATTGTTAATTTTAATAAAGGATTAAACTGAGTTCCTGCAAACATGGCGTCAACAATGTCCTTTACCTTTTAATCACAGTCTAGTCTGAAAGTCTAACGTGAAGTCCAAGTCTAGACCAGATCACTGTTCACTTCAAAGAAGCCAAACATTTACGGTCTTCAGCAGACACTCATATCTGTCCTGATTCCAGGGACAGTCTCCCTGGAGACACTTGAGGTTCAGGGTTTTGCTCAGGAACCCAGCAGTGGTGGTCCTGGAGGTGGCATTCGAACCTGATCACCTCAACAGGCGAGGATCCCACCTGTAGACCACCACCATCACCTCCTTGTCCCTCTGCTCAGGAGACCCGAGTCTCTGATCAGCTCTGCTTCTGCTCACAGCATGTCCAAGATGAGGACTTGACCACACAGCGCTGCTCCCAAACACACAAAGACACAAAGAACAGTCCGTAAGTGAAAGTGAAAGTGAATAATCATCTACATCGAAAGTTTCCTTCAGTATTTAACCCAAACACCGTCCAGCAGGGGACAGACCTATCAAGTAATAGGTGAACAGTGATGGGAACGGTACCGTGATCAAGGGAACCTCAGGGCAACCTGCTAGTCCCAGGTCGACCTTCCGATCCTGGGGCCTCGTCTTTAAACACCAGGACACCATGGGTCATGAGCTTTTTTCTTCCAACGTGGAACTGCGGAACTGGTTCCTGAACCAGGATTATTTACGGCAATTTGAAGGAACTGCTGGGATTATGGACGAGGAGTCAAACTTCAAAAAAAACAACAACATTGTTTTATTTTTTGTTCTAGCTTGAAGACTTTTCAGGATCAGTTTTTTGATTGAACCCCTGAACCAGAACAGTCCCAGTTCTCTGTTGATGGTTCCCTGTCTGTGTTCAGATCCACTTCATTATAAACCTCCTCCCACTTCGAACTGAAGTCCCAATCCTGATGTTGTTGTTTACCAATATAGACAAAAAGATGGAATTGAATATAAACACCACCGGATCCACGTTTATTCCTTAATTTTACACCTTCTTACAAAAAACACGAGGAAAAAGTCTAACTGGAACATCAAAGGAAAAACTAACAACTGAAAAGTTAACATTAGGTCGAAATGATGTCAATAACAAGAAAACAAAGACGATAACAAACTGCTGTAGAGAAAGTGACTTTACTGTAGTTTGCAGGACCATCAATATTCCACAACTGGTTCTAAGAAAAGTTCTCAAAACACTCAGTCAGCAGATCCCACACTGACCCATGGACCTCCTGAGTGTTTAACATTTTCAGGTTTTAGGAACCACAGAAAACCCTCAATGTGGGTGACCCTCTGGGAGAAGATGCAAGACGAAGTGAAAGTGTCTGTTTCCAGGTGTAGATTCCTGGTTACAGGCAGGAAGATCTTTAGGAAGAGTATTTAGAAGATAGGGAGGGTAGAATTTCTTATGAACATGCGTAGAACCCTGTTTATCCAGCAGAGGGAGGAAGACTGTGTCAGGGTTCTCCTCCTGCTCCTGAATGTGCCCCAGAATTTCAGTCATTGACAAGACAAGTTGACAAGTTCCTCTTCAGGTTTTCCCAAACGGCACAGACAGGAGTTTCAGGTGAAGACACTTTGCTGTAGTGACAGAATAACGCTGGTGGACAAAGTTAAGGAAGAGAAGGAGGAAAGAGTGGGACAATGAGTAACAACCTGAAAACCTCAGCAGACAACACTGGATCAGTCCCTACATGTTCCCACGAGTCATCTGCCTCAAGAACCACCCAGGAGCAGCGACTCAGAAGCAGAAAGCACATCACCAAATTCACCCAGGTCCTCATCACATACCAACTGGTACACCAAGGACCGCTGGCTCCAGCAGCCTTGCTGAGCCCAGAAAATGCTGAATCCTTGAAGTTGCAGCAAATCGGTTGCCTGACGGTCTCGTCTTCTTCTGTTGTGTCGCTTCCTTTGGCAGATTTCTCCAACACCCCTCTTCCCACACTGCTGGAACCCTCAGCTCATGCTCCCCTAGACTCCAGACAAAGGGGTGGTCACTGGAGGGTTGCAACCTTAAGGATGGTGCTCCACTGCATCCTGGACATCCTTGACTGTCCAGGAAGGAAGGATTTTCTATCTTTTGTCTTTGGCCACTATTCATCTCCTCCACCAACGACTATTGCCAGCCTAGTCATCATCCCTTCCTGAGCACCTTGGTCACCCTCGTTGTATCTGTTTCCAGGCCTGTGTGTGCGGCTGGTCTTTGTGTTCTTGTGTCTTCTGTACATCCTGAACCTTCCCTGTGTTTCGTGTTTGGCTGAGGGACTGAGTGTAACATCCTCACAACCGTGTCTTAATTGAGACCTTGAGGGCTTGATACAAACCCCAGGACACTGAAGGAGTTTAATATTTCTACTCATTAAAGGTTTGCTTTTATTTCCAGCAGAGGACAAACCTGAGGGACTCTGTTGATGTTCTACTTTGCAGGGTTGATAAGCTGGTCTCTGGTGGTCTCTCTGGATCTGCACTGAGGCTCCCACTGCAGTAAATGACCCTTAAACAGAGGCTGTTTCCAGCTGAGGGTGTTTTTCTGTTGTTTTTTGTGGTTGTTACCCAGGAGGGTTTAATGGTGAGGCACATTGGCTGGAACAGGAGAAGGAGGGGACAGCGTCCCTGCAGGACTCAATTAAACCTTGATTTAAAAACACAGTGACCAGGAAGGTCCCGGTATAAACACCTCGCTGGTTTATCCCTACAGCTGAGTCAGACGGAATATCTGAGATGGCGGTGGACTTCAGTGGGACATGGGAGATGTACGAGCAGACCGATCCAGAGGGGTTCTTCAAAGCCGTGGGTGAGTTCCTCAAACATCTCTGATCTGTTAGCGTCCCTTCTCTCTGGGGACAACAAGAGACTGGGCCATGTAGTCCCACTCCAGAGAGTAAAGTGGCTGATTTAGGAAGTGAGTGGCCAGTGTGTGTTCCTAGAAAGTGGGTGTTTCTGATAAAGTGGCCACTATTTAAATCTAGAAGGGAGGTGTTTCTGATAAAGTGGCCACTTTGTGGAAGGAGAAGGCAGGCAGATGTGGTATCCTGAGGTGGAAAAAGGTGTCCTGATGTCCCGATGTGGTGTCCCAGGCGTCCCTGATGTGATGGTGAAGACGGCAAAGGGTGTGAAACCTGTGACCACCATCAAGCAGGATGGGGACCAGTTTGAGATTTCGGTAAAAACCCCACTCCGAACAAACACCAACTCTTTCACCATCGGCAAGGAGACCCAGTTCTGCAGCCTGGATGGTGTCAAGTGCGAGGTGAGAGGATGTCCCTTACACACCTTACACACTCCTCACACACACCTGACACACTCCACTGTGGTCCCCCTTAGCTCTGTCCTGACGCTGTGTCCTCTTCCCCACAAACCGTTACAGTCCACGGCCCAGCTGGTGGAGGGGAGGATTGTCATACAGACGGACAGGGTGACCCATGTTCGTGAGATTCAGGGGGAGGACATGGTGGAGGTGAGGAGACATGCTTTAACGCTAAGATTAGTTGGCTTCCCTCTCCAAATCACCCAGTCCACCTTAAATGCAGTTGTTAAATGATGAACCACTTAAGGTGGAGTGAAAAATTTTTATTGTGTCTCTTTGTCTCTCTCTCTCTCTCTCTCTCTCTCTCTCTGTCTCTCTCTCTCTGTCTCTCTCTCTCTCTCTCTCTCTCTCTGTCTCTCTCTCTCTCTCTCTCTCTCTCT
>JABMDN010016954.1:0-13277 GCA_017165825.1 Hepsetus odoe
CTCTCTCTCTCTCTCTCTCTCTCTCTCTCTCTCTCTCTCTCTATCTCTTTCTGTTCCGCCTCCTCTTGCTACAGACCCCATGCCACAATGACACACACACACACACACACACACACAGTGTCTCAGCAGCTCTCCACAGGGGAAACACAGTGTAAGTGTGGGGAAGGAAGAGGTTTGTTTTAACTGACTCATTGTTACAATAAAATATTCAAATATTCACAGAAACAAAGCCTGTGTCAGGCTGCTCCACTGGACACTTACTCAAAGGCCAAGCTGCAGGACCACACTCAGGACGGCGCGTCTGCACACAGGACAGAACGGCCGTCCCAGACTAACAGCCAGGCAAAGATTTCTCACAGTAACCTGCTCCTCCGTTCACTCCCTTCTGAACAAGTTTCACACCAACACTAGAATAAAGCCCTGAGCTGAATAAAACTGAATCGAAGTGAACTGATTCAGACTGAAGCAAGGTGAAGTGAAGTGAAGTGAATGAAACGGAATAAAACTGAATTGAAATGAACGGAATCAGACTGAATCAAAGTGACAAAATGGATTAATGGTGTTTCTCCCCCTTTTGCATTGTGAGCACTGGGAGAGGCAGTAATGGATGAATAGATGGATGGATGCATGGATGTATAGATGCCTTTAAATGAGTTTAACTGGAAAGTGGTGCACATTCGTGCAATATATGCATTGTGTGTGTGTATGTGTGTGCGTGCGTGTGCGTGTGTGTGCAGTGAGATTTAGAGGGGCAGGAATAGCAGGCGCGTGGGCGTGCTGAGGTCCACATACATGCATCAGCTCAGACGTGTGTGTGTGTGTGTGTGTGTGTGTGTGTTCTGGTCTGTGCAGCAGTAGCAGCCCTACTTGCTCTCTCTCTCTCTCGCTCTCACTCTCTCTCTCACTCTCTCTCTCTCTCTCTCTCTCCCACACACCTCAGGCCGCCCACGCCGGCATGTGCGTCACGAGGGCGCGTGGGAGGGAGAGCGCGCTGGGTGGAGGGGTGGAGAGGAGGGGAGGGGTGGAGGGGAGGGGTGAGTATGGAAGGAGTGAGAGAGGGAGGGGTGAGACGGGAGGAGGAAGCGCGCGCGCACCGGAGTCTCGCTCAGACGGAGCTGCTGTCGCTCGGAGCCGCCGAGAGTTTACAGCGCGCGCGGCGAAGCGCGAGGACACCGGCTCACCCCGCGAGGAGACCCCCCCCCCAATACACACCTCACCGGGGGTCCCTGTGGAGGAGAAGCCTCCAGACATTCACTCTCACCTTCAGATCGGAGAGGAAAACAGCAGCGAGGAGCACACACACACATACAGACACACACACACACACACACACACACACACATACAGACACACACACGCAGACACACACACACACACACACACACACACGGCGTTGGGAAGAGACAAAGAAGGCAAAGGTAAGCACGGTGTATTTGGCTTGTACTGTGTGTGTGTGTGTGTGTGTGTGTGTGTGTGTGAGGGACTGAGTCCAGGGCAGAACAGGTGGGCGAAGAGAGGAAGCACTAAGGGAAGGAAAAGGACAGAAAGCATCCTCTCCTTCTCCAACTGTCCTCTCCTCCAACTGTCCTCTACATCTCTCACTGTCCTCTCCTTCTCCAACTGTCCTCTCCTTCTCCAACTGTCCTCTCCTCCAACTGTCCTCTCCTCCAACTGTCCTCTCCTTCTCCAACTGTCCTCTACATCTCTCACTGTCCTCTCTTTCTCCAACTGTCCACTCTTTCTCCAACTGTCCACTACTTCTCTCACTGCCCTCCTGCTCTTCTTCACTCAGTCTCAGTGTGGGTCCACAGGGACGAGTATGTCTGTTACTCTTTCATGAGCTCAGGGGTTCTTCTTCTTCTTCTTCTTCTTCTTCTTCTGATGATGATGATGATAATGGTGTTGCTGTTGTGCTGGTGGTGGTGATGTTTTGATGTATTGTTGCTGCTTCATCTGTGGTTCCTAAGATTTATACCAGGTGAAACAAGAATAAAACCATAGTACTGATAAATATTGACAACAGCAACATAAACAACAATTTCAGGTAACATCTAACTCTGTGTTTATATTATTATTATTATTACATAAAACGCTTCAATGTTAATTATAATAAAGGAAGAAAAATGTATATATAATAAGAAGAAGAACAAGAAGAATTTGGTGTGATAATGTAATATATAATGAAGTGCTGTTGTCTTCTCCTTCATCATCATCATCTTCTTCTTCTAATTATTATTTACTATTACTATTAGCATGAATGATTTTATATTAGTGTTTGAATTAGATTGGTGTGACTTGTAGTAAAAAGTTCAGCCATTCACGCACAGTGAATCTGAAATCTAATTTTATCATTTTCCTAATAACAATAAGTCACATGTTTGTCTCTTGCTGTTTGTGCCAGGGATGAATAATAAAAAAATCCCAGCAGCATTCATTCTTTAAGGGGCAGTCAGAGTGGTCTGTCTTTGTGTTGTACTTTGAACAATGTTCTTGGATGATGTAATTGGAAATTTGTGACTTGGCTGCCTTCTGTCATGGGCTGTGATCTGAACTCTTGAGAGTCCATGCTGGATGACCCTTTTCCCACGTGCCTTACAACATCAGTCTGAAAACCACAGATGAGCCTTTCTTCATTCCTACCTATGATCTTTATGAGAAGAAATTAACTTTAGATTTGCATGCAAGAAAGCAGCATCCATTTTCATCCACAGGTGACACCACAGGTGTGAGTTGATTCACACTGATGTGCGTTTAAACCATGACTCATGGTCTAAACGTGTGGTTTCTTTCGTGTTATATATTCTTTGCTCAGTGAAGTTTATACTGTATTCTGACGCAGCACTAATGAAACTGAAAGGATGGCAATCAAACCATCTGGGCACTTGATTAATGCTGGTGTGCCACAGAGACGTATTACTGGCAGAGAAGATGATTTCACCCGTTTTGGTGTAGATATTTGGATAATGTATTGTCTTTGTCTGTTGCATGAAAACAATGTAGTTTATTATTGAGATGAAGAAAACCCCTTTATGGGTCAAGAAGCCATTTTTTTCATTCTTTTGCCCCACATATGATAAACAAACACCCTGAGCAACCAGCTCATCCTCATTGTCTTTCTAACCAGGTTGCATACGTTTCAGAAGAACCTCTCTCAGTAGCCATGACACTCCTGTAGTGAACACATTCTTCACAGGGATTGATGAGAGTGTGCTTTTGGTCAATTTAAGTGCATGCTGAGAGTGCTTTCAGCCACCAGTGTGAAGTCCTGGCCACATATCTGAGATACACAGAGCCCGGTGCACTATAGGAAGAGAGTGAGAGACAAAGAGACAGCCAGTGACAGAGAGAGAGAGAGAGAGAGAGAGAGAGCTCAGTGGTTGAAGTGTCATCAATGTTTGTGCTGAATTGGTTTCAACAAGGCCCCCTGCTCTCTGGGCCTCGGCCTCCGTCCTCCATTAGAGAGGCTGGAGCTCTGTGCTCTTCCAGGGCCTTCTTATTAGATTTACATACACTTGCAAGTCCTCCATCTGAGCTGTGAGTGTGTGTGTGTGTGTGTGTGTGTGTGTGTGTGTGTGTGTGTGTGTGTGTGTGTGTGTGTGTGTTTATTTTCCTGGATTTTCAGGACAAGGTGGCCTGAATTTTTTGGAAAGACAGACATAAACAGTTTCTTATCCTAACGTGACATTTTTTGCTCCATTTTTTGAGCATCCTTTTGGCCACAATAGGTCAGGCTCAGAGTTCGGCTGAAAGAAATGTAAGACATATGAGGTGGATCAAAGTTACTGATGGATAGTTCCATATCAATGCTATAAGATCAAAACATCATATCTCCCATAAGGTAACTTAAAGGTAAAAACCGTCTTAGCTTCATTTAATTTTCAAAAAAAAGTTTTGTTTTCTTTATCGCCATACAATCTTGACACATCTTGGCACATTTTCAGTCAATTAAACAGAACACATGCTTGACCCTTTGTACTTATTTTAAAGCAGTTACTGTCAATGTTTTTTTAAACTTTGCAACAGCTATGTCCTATAAAACAATGCAACACTGATTTAAGAGATTTTGTATTTGATGGTATGACTGGTTGAAGTTCACCTGAGGACTGGTGCTTATTGTTGTTACTGGGACATCATGTACAGCTGTGAACTTTCTGGGAAGTCCCAAATTGTTGTCTTCCTTTTACAGGTGACATGACTGCTCATCCATTTCAGATTTATTGCTCTGTGTCTTTTATTTTTGTTTATGTAGGGCTTCTTTGCAAATGAGGTGGCCTTGATGTTTTTCCTCATGAAAACAAATATACTGTAGACAGGAACAGGATGGAGAAAAACCCAAGGCTGTTGGCCTGAACAACGTTGGTGCAACAGGACTGAGGATCTCTTAGTCAGGCTCTTTACTCTTTACTTACCAGACTGATTCTTTATTGGTAGGTTATTACAGGTAGCAATTCTCTAAGGTTGCCAAAGACCTCAACTGTGCATATTAAGTGCCACTGTGCCAAACCCCCACCCCCTCCACTCCCACCAGAATCTTGTCCTTTTTGCTAGCCTTCTCTGCCACCGTTGCAGACCTCATCACTGTTTTGCACAAAGCCATTGCTGCTTTCCAACCTTTGGTTTTGAAATAAAGTCATTTTTCTGATTAAAACTAGAAAATATGCACACACATATGTAAAAATTTGAATTAGAGGATGTTTCCAACCGATACTTGATTGTATTCCAGAAGAGCAGAATGTATACAATGGGACAGTCTGTATGTGCAATTGATTTGTTTTACTGCATTTCAGTCCTCTGCAAATGAGTGCATGAAAGGTTGGGACATTTTAAGGCATCAGGGGATATTTGCGTGAAATATCAGGTGGTGAAATTATGGTAGCAAAGTTCAGCATGTTAGGTTTAAAAGTCAGAGAAAGAAAAACACCCAAATATGAAGGGCAGGATACTGTAGGAGCAAGGATGAAAACCACTGCTCTAAATCCTTTTCATGAAGCAAGTGGGTGACTAGAACTGAAATTGGATGCCATGCCCTCTCAGTCTAAACACCTATCGTTCCACTCCTACACACCATTCTCCGCGCTCTCTGCTAGCCACTGGTTGGGCCGTTCTAAACCATCTCAGCTGGGGAGCTGGGGACAGTGGTGGAGGCAGGATCCCAGCAAGCAGGAACAAACGCGGCCTGTGCTGCTGTGTTAGGGCCAGTCCACCTACATGCGCTGCAGAGGTGGAGTGTGGTATGTGACTCTCCCAACGGCCCAGGAGCCTCACAGGCACGCTCTTATAGTCGCCTCTTGCAGATACAGCCACATATTTCTGCCATCCCCCACTGCCGCGCCCAAGGTCCTGCCTGAAGCTTTGCCCGGTTTACTATGCTATGCACTATGTTTTGGCCATTTTGCAGTGGCGAAAATATAGTAGAAAGTAACCTAAGTGTAATTTAACTGTAATGGACTCTAAGGAATACCCATGACATACCCAAGTAATTTTCTTTTCACCCTGTCTTCTCTCCTCCCTCAGGTATGGCGGCAACTTTACCCAGAACCCTCGGGGAGTTGCAGCTCTACCGAATCCTGCAGAGAGCCAACTTGCTGTGCTACTACGATGCCTTTATTCAGCAGGGAGGTGATGATGTGCAGCAGCTGTGTGAGGCCGGCGAGGATGAGTTCCTGGAGATCATGGCGCTTGTGGGCATGGCCAGCAAACCTCTGCATGTCCGCCGCCTGCAGAAAGCACTGCGGGACTGGGTCACCAACCCTGCCCTCTTCAACCAGCCCCTGACCTCATTGCCGGTTTGCAGCATCCCTGTCTACAAGCTGCCCGAGGGCTCACCCACGCTGCTGTCCGGAAACATACCCCGCGGAGAGACACATGCCAAGGTGATGATTTCACATTTTAACAGCATAAAACAGTATAAAATACACATTCGGTTCCAGCTTTTGGCAAATGGGTACATTTCAGAACATGCACAATCATATTTAAAGACAAAATCAGTTTTTATATTTTCTTTGCATTTTCGGCCAAACAGACATTTTGACATTCATTGGGTTCCTGCATCTAGGACTGACTCCAAGTTTAGTTCAGAATTAATGCTTTTCATGATCTCATCAAATCCTGATGGACAAAATAATGTCCCACCCATTTGGAATTCCACAGGAATCAATCACTTGAATTATTCATATATTCAGCAATTCAAGTTTGCCTCTAACCTTTTACCCATCTATTATGAAACAGAAATGCAGCGGCTTCATAGCAAAAAGTGTATAAACAACCATTTTATTGATTTAAGGTTCCCAAGTGTGTGGCAGCGGCCCTCGTGGACCCTGGGAAGGGCGAGGCGGGTAATGGGAGCTCCTCAGCCACTGCTTCCCCCCTCCAGAGTGGGACAGAGCCACGCTTTTGGGTTGGACATGGGACAGAGAGTGAGCACAGCCTGTCGCCTGCCGACCTTGGCTCTCCCTCGTCCCCACGTGACGGTCTGGAGGCACTGGATGCGGCCGCTGTCCAGTCAGTGACAGAATGCGTGGAGAGGATGGCTCAGGCCCTCCCCAAGAGTGACCCAGCTGAGGTCAAAGAGCAGCTTAAAGGCAACAAAAAGCTGGCAAAGATGATAAGCCATATCTTCGACATGAGCGAAGAGGACCCGCACAGGGAGGAAGAGATCCGCAAATACAGCGCAATCTATGGACGCTTTGACTCCAAGAGAAAGGATGGCAAACATCTCACATTGCACGAGGTACAAGATTGTCTCATATTAAAGCAAATGTTCATTCTGCAGCTCTTCAAAGCTCCGTAAATGACATATTACTCTGCTTATAGTCATAAATAAACTGAAAATGAGTCATATTAGAAAAAGCTGCTTATAACTGAATACTTTGTAGTGCTTCTAAAATGAACTGAAAAAATGATCAGTAATCAGTGAATAAGTTTAAGGAATTCATTTTAAATTGCTCAAACCAAGGCCTACTCTCCAATCCTTCACTCTCATAACTGCATAAGCAACTTGTTAATTACACAGTGAATAAATCAGTTGTAGCAGTTTATGTGTATTAAATATGTCCTAAAAATAATTACCATGCAGGGAAAGGGGTCACTACTATAATATGGCCATAATTCTGGGAATAATATATAAAAAGTGACTGTAGTGATCAAAAGTGATTCAGAGCTCCAGTTCTAAACTAAAGAAGCATGGTTTGGATTTAGACAATATCTTGTGATAAACTGTGTCAGTTAAATTTTCAAACTATTCTTTGAAAGTTTTAGGAATGCCAACTGCTGGCATTGCATCCATTTATTTTTCTGACATTCATACCAAAAAAGTTCTGAACTATTTGCTTTGTCATGGGACTCTTGCCTTCTTAACTGTGAACACACCGGGGCATGTGTTGCATGGTAATGCACAGTTGCATTATGCATAGTTTTTCTCTTAGTTGTTCCAGGTATGGTTATGAATGTTTTCTAATATGTGTTCTCACAGCTGACGGTAAATGAAGCTGCAGCCCAGCTGTGCATGAAGGACGTGGCCCTGCTGACACGCAGAGATGAGTTATTTGGACTTGCTCGGCAGGTCTCTAGAGAGGTCACCTACAAATACACCTACAGAACAAGCAAGTAAGGGCTACTTCCAGCATTCCTAGAAGTTTAACAAAAGCAGTGTTGAGTGAAGAACAACATAATGTAGAAAGTGTTTAATACTCCGCCCTCATCCTCATCTAAATGCCGGACAGATACATGCACCATCATGTCATCATGTTCACCCAGTTCTTTTTTGTTATCGAGATACCAAATCTCTGATGCAATAAAATGCATTTCTATCATTGTGCTTTAGAGCCTTTTATACCTGAGATTTAAAAAAAAAAATAATTAAAAAATGTAAAAAATTAATTATATTATAGTTTTATTAATTATAGTTTTATACTTCTTTAAAGTATAGAGCTCTTTAGGTTGGTTTCCTGAATCAAAGGTAGCTCTGAATTGCAGTCACTTTAGCCATTCACCATTGGAAAAACCTCTGATATAAATACTCTTTTCTTTTTCTTTTTTAATCAAAATGTCACTTACACCCCTCTGGTTCCAAGTCATCAATAAGGTAGTCTGTGAAATACGTTTAGAGCCCAAAGCAGAGGCCCTCTTTGTGCACTTACACGTTTGTGCGCTTTGGTGTGTGGGTAGTGTATTGAATGCATTTAGTTAGATCTCAGATATTCAGGCTTAATCTGAGCAAGCCGTGTCCAGGTGCTTCCTGCACTGCACAGCTGGCATACAGGAGAGCGGAAAATTCCACTTTGGTGTTGCATAATTTTTCACCTCCAGGTTTCACAAGTTTGCTCACACCTTCCGAATGTTGTCAGAGACACTTGATGGCTAATTATGCTCCACAGGGAAGATAAACTTATGACCTAAATCAAATCATGCATGAGGAAGTATTTGGGTATGACATTCCTTAAGCTGTCTTTGTGGTTGGTGAGTGAGGCTGCATCGTCAGCAGCGTCAGTGAGCACATATGACGACTTCACTAACACGCTGCCTTTTGCACTGAAAGAAGAGTTCATCTGTGTGGAACAGCAATCCTTATTACATTATAATCCATCAAAATCAATGGCTAGATTAAACAAATGTACACAAATTTCTGTTTAGTCTGGATGTGGTTCATCTGCCAGAGCATATTTAAAGTCCAAATGTTTGCTTCCTTGGTTAGTGAGTTAATATGCTTGATTCGGTGAAACATTAAAAAAGTCAATTTTCACCAAAACTATGTCTAAAATACTTCTCAGCCCACTAAAACTATGGCGGTGGTCTAGTGGTAGGGTACTTGCCTACGGACCTCTGGATCAAGAGGTCCCCGGTTCAAATCCCACCTCTGGCACTACCACCACTGGGTCCCTGAGCAAGACCCTTAACCCTGAGTGTCTCCAGGGGGACTGTCCCTGTAATTAGGACATGGAAGTCGCTCTGGATAAGAGCGTCTGCTAAATGCCGTAAATGTAAATGTAAAATGTGCAGCTCATTATTAATGTAGTGCAGACTTGTCAGTTTGGCTTAGGGAGACGTTTTGCCTACTGTGAGGTCTAAAAAGGGTGGCACTTAAAATGCCACCAAGGGTGGCATTCAGATAGTATTCAAACCTTGGATCAGGTTCCTCCAAATTAATGTGACATGTATAGCTCTCAAAGTCATACTGTACCATAAACCCCATACACAAGTCTGCTCCACTTTATCGAAGCATGGGAGTCACACTTCATTTCCACACCCCTACCTACAGAGCCTACATGTTTTATGTAAAATAATGAGTGATCATTTCTAAAATGAAGCAATGCATAATGAGCCTGGGGTCAAAGGGTTTATAATGTTTTTAGTGTGGTCACATTCAGTGGAGCTACTTTATGAATAGATGTTACTAATGTTTTTCTCTCTTTTTGGCAAGATCTCGATGTGGAGACAGAGATGAACCTTCTCCAAAGAGGATTAAAACAGAGGTGAGTTGAACCGACATGTCTTTGCCCCATGTGTGCTTGCCATTTTATCCGGGAGACATATTACAGGAAGAGTGTTGATCATGGATTGAGGACTTTTGCCGGAAATACAAGTCATCCCCCGGAGTGAATCAGAGGTTTCAGTGACTCTGTTTCTGAGAAGGAAAGGGCTGATTCAGGAGCAAATAGTGTTTTGTAGGATTTTGTGTCAACATCATCGAAATCATGAATATCCATTGAAGCCTGCTTGAATCAGACAGAGTTCATCCAGCATTTTGGTTCCTAATGTGCCGTGTGGTACAGTGCTAACCCCCCCACGCTTCTAACCCCTCACACCAAAAGGCAGGGAGCTTGTCGTAGGAGGCAGGATTGACATTGGGTGGGGCAATGTGGCTTTTGTTTGCATAGCTGCCTGTTAGTGTGCTGAACTGCGTGGGAGGGGTTCACAAGGATGGAGGGGGGTGGTTCCCTTAGGATTGCGTGTCATGATGTGGAGGAAAGGTTAATCTTTTTAAGTATAGAGTGAAGTGGGAAAGTTTTACATTCCTTTAATCACACCTTAAAGCCCTGCTCACCCAGCCCATGTGTGCTCCTGGATAAGGCAGTGTGTGTTTGAGTGTGTTATCTGTTCTGTACTTGTAACTCTGATGCCGTGTGCTGAACAGGCTTTTGTTCTTGTGGCAGCTGTCCATTCATTGCTCCCGGATGACACGTTTGGCTGTGTTCCGAGCTTAAGATCTTCTAGAAACTTCCATATTTCCCTTCTGCAGCAGTGTAGGCTAGGGGTGGGTACTTGGATGGGACACTTTTGCCTTTGACCTCATAAAACGGGGCATTAGATACCTCCATGTGGAATTAGAGGTTCTTGCCTTAATAAAGCCTGTTATCTGAGCTTTATATGACACACTAAAATACCAAAATGGAAAACAGTGAAAGGAAAAGTACAAGGGAACGGAACTTAGTTGTCAGTTTAAAGCCCTTTACATATTCAAAACCTAGGACGTTACTATTTGATGGTGATATCTTGCAGTCCTTTATCCGTCCCTGCAGTCCATTAATGATGCACAATTGTACAGTAAACGTCATGGTAGACTGGAGAAGACGTTCTCAGCATGAAGGGACAAAAAAGTCTTCAATTCATAAAAATAAAAATATGAGTAAATTACACAACAAAAAAAAAACTGAGAGCTTAATTGGAAAAAAAAAACAAGCAACTTTGCTTGTGTCCTGTTTGTCAGTTTGTCCTACCCATGGAGTGATGCTACTTTGCATGCATATATTAGTAACTTAATTTTTTGTTTCATTTTGTTTGTTTTTCATTTGAATTCAGCCATACAAGTGGACTAACTTGGCTTATGCTTGTAAATTCTGTTGGGTAATTTAGGCTCTCAGATGATACTATCTGTGCTGTGTGCTTCTGTTAATCTGGTCAGGACCAGCACGTCAACTCACCTGTAGTTTTACAGGTGATTTATGAGTCTCAGTGAGTCCTTTCAATTATGAATGACAACTGCAGCAACTGGAACACTTCAGTGAAAATTCTAACTTGTTTCTGCAGTTGTCATTCATAATTGAAAGGACTCACTGAGACTCATAAATCACCTGTAAAACTACAGGTGAGTTGACGTGCTGGTCCTGACAAGTTAGAATTTTCACTGAAGTGTTCCACTGAACTGTTACAGAAATGTAACGTTTTATTGTCTGTAGTCAAGTCACTGCTGTTTTTGTTCAAATATGAACAATCCTTGTATTACAAGTTTTGTAAATGGTCTTATATGCGTTATAATGCCCCTTAACTGGAACCTCTTTAAAGATACTATTCAGTAAATATGAAACATTATTCAGCAACCACTATTAAAATATTTTGTAAGTCAGGTAGAAAGGAGGTGCTGCAAGTGAAGTGAGGAGGAGAATGCAGGGAGTTCCTAAGTCATAAAAGCTTTCAGTCATTGTCAGCAACGTGCAAATATTCGGGTAAAAGAATATTTCCAACTGTTGAGCTGTGCTTATTGCTCAGGGGTTGCCATTCCTTCCCCTAATTTGCATGGTTACTCAGTTTCAGCCTCGTCATAAACTGGGATTTACTGTCTCCTCTCATGACGTCATGCCAAAAAAGTACACAGCATAATTGTGAATCCCTCATTCAAGAATCGCCAAACTAAACGGTGAACCTGCAGCAGCTTTTTGCTGTAACCTTACACCGCCGTAATTTTGCACCACAGAAGGTTGGAGTGGATTTTCCATCTTAGACTCTTTGCAGTGTGTTTTTTTTTTTTTTTTGATGGTGTTGATGGTGTTGTGTCTCAAATGAACAGCCCTCCCCCTCCTGTCCCTGTCTGGCCTCGGTGCTACCCACACTACCCGCCCAGCCACACCAGTGAGAATAAGCCACTCGCCCACACACACGCACAGGCAAGGTCCAAATGAGCTCAGTCGCGCGCCTACCCTTCAGTCTTGAGGTAGATGTGACATCATTACGTAGGCGCACTTGGAATCACCCACGCCCATGCATTTGCGCAGATAGCACGATGAAAAAAAAAAAAAAAAGGGTTGAACCTGACTGTACATGCATACACCACACGCAAGCACACAGACGCACTTACACACCTTTGTTAGGTAGGTGAGGGGTATCTGTTTTGTCATGCACTGTTAGCATAATAAAGGGGGAAAAAACCCTATTTGAGATATGAGATGGTATGTACTGGCCCCAGAATCCCACAAACTGCATTATGCTCGAGTTCCAGTCAATAGCAGTTGAGTAAAATCTGGTCATGCTACTGCTGTAATGCACAGTGTAATTCTAGGTTGCTGCTCTTGTATTACAAAAAAGAATTTTAATAATGCTGTTATGACAGTGTGCAAGTGCATGAAAACTACCATTTTCAACACTGAGCCCTGAATAAATCACTTTATTTTAAATCACGTTTTTATGCAAGAAAGTGAGCATTCTAGGAAGCCCAGGAATACGTCTTTTTTTTTCAGATTGCTGGAGATATCGTTTGGCCACAGGAGCCTGATCAGGCAGATTTCATCCTTAGTTTTACAACTAAAGCTAGTTTTAATGTAGAAAATGTAATGTGTGACAGATCATAACTTGGAAAAGAGCTGCTGGAAACACTTCAAGATCTTGGCTCTTGCACAAGTGAGACTCATCTTCAGGAACGAAATACAAGTTTTAGTGTTACAGCTGTTGGGAGCCTCCTTTCCAAGGCGCGATAACACTTGCCAGGCCTCAGAACCACTCACGGTGACACTATCAAACTTGTCTCAGAAGCTTCAATGGCCTCCGTGCCCTTCACTTGCAGTTGTGCAATTCACCAGCATCCCAGTCAGGTTGTTTAGAAACTTTTTTTTTTTTTTTTATCACTGTGGAAAAAGTTGAGGTGTGGCTAAATGACCTCATCGCTGCCGCATGAATGGTGGTGAGTTTGCGTCAGAAGATTAGTTATGAGTTAACCCCTTAAACTGCAGACTCACTTGTTAATGCTAAAGCTTGCTGCACTGAAAATCCATTAACATGTTTCAGATGTGTCTGCTGGTTGCACATGAATAAAATGTGCTACATAAACACAAATGCATTGATATAACACATTTGATACAACTCGTCGACGCAATTTAAATAATCTAAACTCAAGAGCGTTCTTTCAGTAGAGTGACTAATAGGAAACAAAAACAAACACTCAGAAACACTCAGAAAACGTGACTTATTTGTATTACATTTTTAAAAATGCTCTATAAAGCACCAAAAAGGGTTTTGTTTGTTCTCTCTCTCTCTCTCTCTCTCTCTCTCTCTCTCTCTCTCTCTCTCTC
>JABMDN010016999.1:0-10414 GCA_017165825.1 Hepsetus odoe
CACCTCCACCAACATCAGCACCACCTCCACCACCATCAGAAATACCACCTCCACCAACATCAGCACCACCTCCACCAACACCATCAGAAATACCAGCTCCCCCAACACCACCATCAGAAATACCAACTCCACCAACATCAGCACCACCTCCACCAACACCATCAGAAATACCACCTCCACCAACATCAGCACCACCTCCACCACCATCAGCACCACCTCCACCAACACCACCATCAGAAATACCAACTCCACCACCATCAGCACCACCTCCACCAACACCATCAGAAATACCACCTCCACCAACACCAGCACCACCTCCACCAACATCAGCACCACCTCCACCAACATCAGGACCACTAACACCAACCCCACCAACACACATCCCAAAATCACTCCCATTAACTCCACCAGCACCACTTCATGATGCAATAGACATCCTTCCTCCCTCCGTGTGTGTGTGTGTGTGTGTGTGTGTGTGTGTGTGTGTGTGAGATAAGTGACTAACTTTGATCTGAGCAGGTCATTATTAGTTCCACTAGTTCGCCTAACACCACCATTTTGTTG
Organism: Hepsetus odoe; assembly: GCA_017165825.1. NCBI lineage: Eukaryota > Metazoa > Chordata > Actinopteri > Characiformes > Hepsetidae > Hepsetus > Hepsetus odoe. The sequence continues at coordinate 565 of JABMDN010016999.1, forward strand.
TTGTTTATATGTTTTCTCGCGCCCCCGGCGGCCGGTGGGACGAGGGGTGGGACGAGGAGGTGGGACGAGGAGGTGGGACGAGGAGGTGGGACGCTCGTGTGTCGTGGACTTTGATGTTTTTGGAGTGACAGTTTGGTCGTACAATGTGTTGCAATGCGATGCTCAGAGCAGAGCCGCTGTGCCTGCGCCCAGCTGTGCTGGAGACTCCAGATGTGACAGGAAGGCATATGGTTGCCTTGGCGATTTTAAGCCCGGCTCGGTGGATGGACTTTGCTTTGTGCTCGGTTTAAACCTTTGTTCTGTTTTGTTGCACATTTTTCTGCTAAAGCGGAGCTCCTTCCTTTGCAGGCCACTCGGCGCTGCTTTGTCTGATTTTTTTTTCCATTGTTTGTAGGTTGCACTACTGCTGCTCAGTGTGTGTGTGTGTGTGTGTGTGTGTGTGTGTGTGTGCGTGTGTGTGCTGTCAGCTGTGCTTTACTTTACGTCTGAATCTTGTGAGCATGGTGATGTGCAGCCAAAATAAAAAATGCTCATAATCAGACCAGTGTATTTCTAAATCATAAAAATAAAATTTCCTAAAGATTTAAAATGGACACATGGGTTCTGAGAGGATCACATCCCCTCACAGTGTTGGTGAATGGAACCAGATGTCTGAATGTCCCTCATGGACATGAGATGGTAATAAAGATGCTGTCTGATGCCTGAGACGTTGTTTTAGTTTTGAACTAAAGATTTTGAACTAAAACTAGTTCAGATGGCCAATTTTACCATCATCAGCATCATCATTTACCATCATCAGACACTCAGAGATACGTGGAGCTTCAGTGGGGGACAGAAAATACACAGATTTGGGACGTCTGGTTCCATTCACCACTGGAGAGACAGTCTGGACTGTTTCACAGCAAACCTGATCTAAAGGATATGTTTATTAAATTATGGAGGAATTTCAAAAAGTGGTGGAATTTCCCTTTAAAAGAAGACATTTAATAAACGTCCGTTAGTTTAATGCCTGATTAGATGTGTGTTGTGTCTAAAATGGAAATAATTCTTCAGTCGGGAGTTTTTTGCCTCTCAGTGCAGGAGGGAAGGGGGAGTGTGTGAAAAGTGACGGGGATTAATGGGTTGGAGAGCTGGACTCTGTCCCTTTAACACACACTCAGAGCTGGAGTGTGTCTCTGGGCCGTTTCTTGGGTCTCCATGCTTTAAAAAGGTCTCTGTCCTCTGTCCTTTCACAAAGGGTCACCTTAAGCTGCAGGGTTGAGCTTAAGTGTCTGCCGGTGTGTCGGATTTCAGAATTCATGAAAAAGTGTCCAAACACTCGTTAAGGTGTGTGGTAAGTGTGCATTAAGTGTGTGTTAAGCAGGGGGTTAGCATGGGTTTAGTGTGTGATTAGTGTGGGTTTAGCCTGGATTAAATGTGTGATTAGTGTGGGTTTAGTGTGGGTTAAGTCTGGATTCGGTGTGTGGTTAGTGTGGGTTTAGTCTGGATTCAGCGTGTGATTAGTGTGTGTATAGTCTGGATTCAGTGTGTGGTTAGTGGGGGTTTAGTCTGGATTCAGTGTGTGATTAGTGTGTGTTTAGTCTGGATTCGGTGTGTGGTTAGTGGGGGTTTAGTCTGGATTCAGTGTGTGATTAGTGTGTGTTTAATCTGGATTCAGTGTGTGGTTAGTGGGGGTTTAGTCTGGATTCAGTGTGTGATTAGTGTGTGTTTAGTCTGGATTCAGTGTGTGGTTAGTGGGGGGTTAGTGTGGGTTTAGTGTAGGTTTAGTCTGGATTTGGTGTGTGGTTAGTGTGGGTTTAGTGTGGGTTTAGCCTGGATTCTGTGTGTGATTAGTGTGTGTTTAGTGCGCGATTAGTGTGTGATTAGTATGGGTTTAATGTGTGTTTAGTGTGTGATTGGTGTGCGTTTACTATGCGATTAGTGTGGGTTTAATGTGTGATTAGTTTGGGTTTAATGTGTGATTAGTGTGGGTTTAGTACGTGATTAGTATGGGTTTAACATGTGTTTAGTGTGTGATTCATGTGGGCTTACTATGTGATTAGCTTGGGTTTAGTGTGCGATTAGTTTGGGTCTAGTGTGTGATTCGTGTGGATTTAGTATGTGATTAGTGTGTGATTAGTGTGGGCTTAGCCTGGATTCAGTGTGTGATTAGTGTGGGTTTAATGTGTGATTAGCATGGGTTTAGTCTGTGATTAATATGGGTCTAGTGTGTGGTTAGTGTGGGATTAGCTTGGGTTTAAGTGTTTGATTAGTGTGGGTTTAGTGTGTGATGCTTATCTCTGTTAAGTCAAGCTTATCTCTGTTAAGTCAAGCTTATCTCTGTTAGGTCAAGCTTATCTCTGGCAAACCTCTCTGTGTGAAGTCAAGCTTATTTGGGTTAAATCCAGTTTGTCTCAGGGGACTACTTCCTGCGAAATCAAGCTTATCTCTAAGAAGTCAAACTTTTCTCTGTGCTGCTTCCTATGAAGTCAAGCTTATCTCATTTAGGTCAAGCTTGTCTCTGTGAAGTCAGGCTTATCTGTGTAAAGTCAAGCTGACCTGTGTGAAGTCAAGCTTATCTAGGTTAAGTCAAGCTCATCTGTGTGAAGTAAAGCTTTTCTCTGGTGACTGCTTTCTGTGAAGTCCAGCTCATCTCAGCTGAAACAGGCTCGGCTGCTTTCAGGAACCCGGGGAATGAATCCCATCATTGTGATGTGGGATGGTCTGCCGCTCATCTGCTCCCTGAGCTTCACTCGTCCTGACGGAGCTGCGGGGACGATAAGAGACAGCAGCACAGATAAAGGTGGAGACATGTCCAGATAAAGGAAAACAGCCGCTGTGGACTTTATATCACAGCAGATAAAAGTTTAACTAATTCTTACGGCGGCATCTATAAAACCCACGCTGAACCCCACGCTGAGGAGGACTTTTCCACCCAGCGAAGAGTAAACCAGCATCAAACACCTGGAGAAGCTGCTGGAGGTTCCTGGAATGAAGCTTCATGAAGGTTTATGTCGTGTGTCCTGAAGCCTCACTGTGTTTCATTTCATTTTTAAATGAACCATCCTACAGGCTGCTTTTCCAAACCTTTCTTTCACTCCTTCTTTCTTTCATTCTGTTTTTAAATAATTAAAAGAAGGACCTTTCTGGGGAAAGCTCCAGCCAGACAGATAAACACACACACACACACACACACACACACACAGTTCAACACCATCCTCTATGGCTCAGGATGGAGATCCTAAATTGCTCTCAGTGTGTGTGTGTGTGTGTGTGTGTGTGTGTGTGTGTGTGTGTGTGTGTGTGTGTGTGTGTGTGTGTGTGAAGCAGCACCTTGGCCTTTAAATTTGCTGCTCTTGGAAAAGTGTGTATACTTCACAATAGAGGTCCTTTCATTAATACAAATTTGATCTGGGATAAAAACTTTTTGGACACCCGTTTTTGCCCATTTTATTCTCTGTGCATGATATGATGCATCAGGAAGGCTCTTAAGGTGGAGAACCTGCTTTCATTCATGCGTTTCGGCGGAAGTGTGTAAAGCGACACTGCATTAAAACACACGGCAGCCATTCAGCCTCTAGACAAGAAAAAAAGTCCAATCACACGCTCACTGTGTGGAAGTTGCTGCGGCATTGTGGTTGAAAGAGTTTTCCGGTTGAGATTTTCGGTTCTTTTTTGGGACCAGATCAACATGTTGGACATTACAGATGGAAAACCTGCAGAACAGGATGAAAAACGAGGCTGGATTTCTTTAATCACCCTGACTTTTCACAATAACAAATAGTCAGTGTTCCTGAGATCTCAGTACAGGGCTAAGTATAAAGGAATGTACTGAGAGTGTAAAGTAAAAAGTACAGGAATGTACTGAGAGTGTAAAGTAAAAAGTACAGGAATGTACTGAGATTATAAAGTAAAAGTACAGGAATGTACTGAGAGTGTAAAGTAAAAAGTACAGGAATGTACTGAGAGTGCAAAGTAAAAGTACAGGAATGTATTGAGAGTGTAAAGTAAAAGTACAGGAATGTACTGAGAGTGTAAAGTAAAAGTACAGGAGTGTACTGAGAGTGTAAAGTGAGACGTGTCTCCTCTGAAGGACGTCTGGAGCGTCTGTCTGTGTGAAAGTGAACTGAATCTCACTCCATATTAATAGAATTAAAGACTATTAAAGCCTCGAACTTCAACTCCAATAAAAACAATCTACTGAAAATAATCCACATGAACTTCACCGCTTCACTTTCATCACCGTCTCTACTAGTTCTCCATCACGGACACACACTCCACACACCCTGAACTCCACCGTCCACTCTCCCTGTCCTCTCTCTCACTCTCCTTCACTCTGTCCTGCACCGATGGACACTCAGAGGGACGTGTCTGTGTGATTGTCTCCGTTTCTCTCTCTCTCTCTCTCTCTGTCTGTGTCTCTCCCCCTGAGGTGTCCTGATCTCTGGTCATTAGCAAGGACTGACTGCCACCTCACACTCGCTGGACGTGAGACTCTGAGGGGGCTTGAGGGAGTGAGCGAGGGAAAGGAGCTGGAAAGTGATGGAGGACAATTTAAACCAGCGTCTGAGTGAGTGTGAGCTTTCTGCTCTTCTGTCGTCCACTCAGGTCCTGCTGGTGAAAGGAGGAGAAAACTTGCATCACTTTTTAAATTGACTTCCTGCTGCTTCCAGTGTTTCATCATCCTGTGGATTAAACCATGGAAACCAGGACTGGGGTGAGAGCCAATGGGAGCGGGCGTGGCCAAGGCCATGGACACGCCCACAGCAAAAGGGCCAGTCTGGAGTTCTCAAAAAAAATAGAAACTTTAATGTAAAATGTGCAATAAATCAGATTCAGTCTAAACCAAAACATTCAATTATGGTCAAACTACAAGAGACCTCAGATTTTTCTTTTTTCTTAAACTTACCAAAGCGCAAAAAAAAAAAGAAAAAAAAGAAAATGTTTCCAATGAAATATGATTTATTTTTACTTATGCAGCTTCAAATTAGGGCTGAACATTTTCAGAAAATATTTACATTTTTTACCGCATATATTTATATAAAAAGATCTTTTAATCAATTGTGAATAATCACAATAATAATCAAATAAATGACTTTAAATATTTATTTATTTTAATATTTTAAAACAGTATTGAACTAGATTTTATAACGAATAAATGATGATATTGAATGAAACTGCATTTGTCATTTTACATATTTAAGACTTAAAAAAAAAATTAATTTAGCTTATTTTAAAGTTTTTAACTTGATAATTATTTATATTTAATGCATAATAACACTAATCAACACTGAAACGCTTGTGCACTTGATACGTTGAGTGACCATTTGACTACATATTTATTTCATCTTGTTTTCTGAACATGGTTCGTTGTTTTTATTAGACAATTCAGGACAAGAAGAATTATTTTTGGAAATCTTCACCTGGGGTAGATCCCGCTGACCATGTCTGGCAGGAGGACGTCGGACGCCGTGGCACAAGGACCAGCGGCCTTCGACATCAGCAGCACCACCAGCCCTCGCATCTGCAGGTTGTGTTTACTGTCATACACAAAACCCCTGCACGCAAGAGAGACAGAAAGACAGAGAGACAGATACAAAAATGTCCATATGTCCACACTCGTTCAGGGCTGCGCGATACATTGTTTGCAAATTGTCAAAAAAAATTGATTATCGTTCGTTTCTCCAAAGGCTCGGCGGTGATGGAGTCTCAGCTATCACAGGACAAAAGGAGGGGGGGACACCCGGGACAGGTCCCCAGTCCATCGCAGGGCAGGCACTCACACCTTGGGGACAATTTAGTATCTCCAATCCACCTGCAGGTCTTTGGACAATGGGAGGAAAGTGGAGCTCCTAAAGTCCAATTATTTTTGGCCAGTCTTTAATCATTAAAGACGCTGATTCTCCAAGGTGTTTTTAAAGCGACCATGTTCTACAGTTCCTCATTTTATTTGCTAGATGATGTTCTTATGGGTTCTGTTACCAAATATGGCTTGTAATTCAACGTAATTCATCCTTAAATTAGGTCAACCCAAACTAGGAAAACACAATTAGGTGGAGCTGGAGGTCTCGGAGTTCAAGATGCTGAGGAGGGACGAGGACAGACAGGATTAGGGACGAGTGTATTAGAGGGGCGGCTCAGGACGGACAGCAGGAGAAGTGCAAAGCGATGAAGCGCTGCTTTTTAAATGTTCAGATGTAATGTTCGTCTGCATCGTCCCGCGCTTCACGACAAAAAACGCCCACAGGAGCCGCGGAGACGTCCTTTCCCAGAAGCTCAACACAGGGACGGACGGACCGACAGACTGGATTTCATTAAGGCCGTCACGATGAAGCCAGATGAAATAAACGCAGGCTAATTGTTTCCACTCTGCCCGGGTGGGGCCGCCTCCCCCGTTCACTGATGAGCCTTTACCACCATCAGGGAACCGGTTCCGTTTAGGACGCTTTGAACCTTGGGGTCACCTGGAACCCGCGTTTCCACCAGAACCGCTGGAGTTAAGGATGGAGGAGGAGCTAAAAGACTGAAATAAACAGGGAACCAAAGACAGGCGTTACGGTTCCATCTGGATAAACCCATTCTTTAGTTCCAGAACCGAATTTTAAAAGGTTCTGAACTGCAACTCTGAAAACTAATCAGTCCCCGAACCAGAACCGAGTGGATTCCCAGTTGGGAGGACACAGGAAGTTGAAATAATGGACACATTTATGTACATTATTAACACCTTTAAAAGAATAACAATAAAATAAATTATTCTACAGTGAATTTCTCCAATCAAGCATTCAGTAATGTCTCAGTGGGGTCTCAGTAATGTCTCAGTGGGCTCTCAGTGGGCTCTCAGTAATGTCTCAGTGGGCTCTCAGTAATGTCTCAGTTGGGTCTCAGTGGGCTCCCAGTGATGTCTCAGTGGGCTCCCAGTGATGTCTCAGTAATGTCTCAGTGGGGTCTCAGTGGGCTCCCAGTGATGTCTCAGTAATGTCTCAGTGATGTCTCAGTGGGGTCTCAGTGGGGTCTCAGTGGGGTCTCAGTGATGTCTCAGTAATGTCTCAGTTGGGTCTCAGTGGGCTCCCAGTGATGTCTCAGTAATGTCTCAGTTGGGTCTCAGTGGGCTCCCAGTGATGTCTCAGTAATGTCTCAGTTAGGTCTCAGTGGGCTCTCAGTGATGTCTCAGTGGGCTCTCAGTGATGTCTCAGTGGGCTCTCAGTGATGTCTCAGTGGGCTCTCAGTGATGTCTCAGTGGGCTCTCAGTGATGTCTCAGTGGGCTCTCAGTGATGTCTCAGTGGGCTCTCAGTGATGTCTCAGTGGGCTCTCAGTGATGTCTCAGTGGGCTCTCAGTGATGTCTCAGTGGGCTCTCAGTGATGTCTCAGTGGGCTCTCAGTGATGTCTCAGTGGGCTCCCAGTGATGTCTCAGTAATGTCTCAGTGATGTCTCAGTGGGCTCTCAGTGATGTCTCAGTGGGCTCTTAGTAATGTCTCAGATTATCATTTATGTGTATTTTGTTTTTTATAATAATAATAAAGTAATAATAATTAAATTACATCATTAAAATGCCTGCTTTCTTTTGGTCTTATTTTAGACTCTAGACTGTTTTTCAGACCTTATTTTAGACTGTTTACAGGGATCATGAAAGAAACCAGGCGATTAAGAGAGAAAGTAAAAACAGGTTTTGAAGAAATTCACAATCTGTCTAGTCATTAAAGGTTAATCTCGATGACTCTGCGATTTAGCATTTTTAATGATAAACGGGACGATATTTCATCCCCACAAGGAGGAGCTTTTTACAAAGAACTTGATTTTATTGAGCGTCACTGAAAGGAAGGGAACCCACACCAGCAGGATCTGATGAAAGAGTGTCATGTTCATCTTCCTCAGGTGTGGAGTTGGGTATTTGCTGCTATGGCTCGTGAAAAATCATGGAAATTACAGCTAAACTACTCGATTCTAGGAGAAAATCAATCATCGCAGCCCTAAAAGGAGACTAAATGTGTGAGAGTACAGCATTAATATGATAATTAGCGCATTAGCGCAACAGAAATCACTTCCTGCCATCGTTTCAAAGCCCCCAAGGGTTCAAATAAAGAGAAGGATGAAGTTTCAGAGTGACAGCAGGACAAAATGTCTTATTTTTTATGCCCGACTTCAGCGCAGGATGTAGACGCTTTGGTTCCTTGAGAGCATCACGTGAAAACTGTCTGAATAGGACCCTGATCAGGCGCCGGGACCAGCGCGGGGACCGTATTTGTGGACGACCGGCGCTTGGAAAAGACCCGAATGCTCATTAATTGTATGTAAATGAGGTGCACAGAATGCTTGCCTAATGAGGCGACACCCCCCCCCCTCCATCCTGCGGGTGAAATCGTCCCCTCCATTACCACCCACCCCCACTCACGGAGACCTGTCTCGCTGTCTCTCGTTAATTAAAGCAGCTCGAGGTGACCCGAGGTCGAAGGGTGTCGGTATTATCGGCCGAACTGTCTTTCAACGTTGTCATTAATTTTCCGCCGCCGAGCCGCCGCTTTCCAGGAAGGACCCTTCCGTCGCCCGGCCCTGAGACCTTCCTCTTGTCGCCTCGCTCTTCAGAAGGTTCCGTGGGGGTCACCGGAGGGGCGGGACGAGTCAGAGGACACCGGTCACTCTGGCAAAAAGTGATCTTTTAAATAATCAAACCCAACATCTTCACAAATCCCTCGCTTTTACGGCATCAAGTTGTTTTTGTCGAGAGCCGAACGTCTCCACTTGGTCTCACCGAGTCGTCTGATCTTCTGCAAAGAACCTCTCTTCTCGGACTCTCTCGCTGTTGAATGTTTTTTAATCATAATGCAGCCGTTTTTAAATCCGTTGGATGGGTCGTGTCTTCAAGAGCTTAGGTATTTTCAGATCGTCCACCGTCTGAGTCGACTTCTCTGGAACGACCATCTTCTGGATCTTCGTCCCAACCCAATTCCAGACCAGCTAAACCATCATGGATCACCTGCATATGCTGATAGCCCAACCACTGCAAGCGGGACAGTGGTGGCCACTGGGACTAGGAGCCATAAACGGAAGGATGTGGGTTCAAGTCCCAGACCAAGAAGTTGCCCTGAGGTTCCCTTGACAGGTACTGTCCCTTTCACCGCTCCCTGGGTGCTGGAAATATCTGCCCCCAGCTGGACAGTGCGAATTTTCGTGGGAAGGACAAGGATGCACAGGATTAGGTACGAGTTTATCAGAGGGACAGCTCAGGTTGGACGGTTTGGAGACAAAGTGATGGTTTGGACGTGTCCAGAGGAAAGACAAGGAGTAGATCAGGAGGAGGATGTTGAGGATGGAGCTGCCAGGAAAGAGGAGGAGAGGAAGGACAAGAAGTTTATGGACGTGGTGAGAGAGGACATGCAGTTGGACAGTGTGAAAGAGGGAGATGCAGAGGACCGGAAGAAATGGAAACGAAATGTTAACTAAAAGAAAGAAAAAAGGAAGATAGAAAGAAAGACTAAAACTACAGGGAGGTTGAAATTAAAAATCTTAAAATCCCTTCATCTGAAATTTCGGTCTCTGGAGAAAGACGTGATGAAGGTGGAAAGACGTGTGTCATGGAGGACAGTGTTGAGGTTTAGGGATGAACAGCGCTCTGTAAGATAACTGGTGGTTTTTTTTTTTTGGTTTTTTTTAATCCTCGTTTCCCTGGCGATAAAAGTGTGCCATTCCCGTGGCGACGGGCAGCCCGATGCCGCCTGTGGAGGAAAGAAACGCTCATCATGAATCAGTGCCGCACTAATGGAGACACTCTGACAGCCAGACACGCCCACAGCACACACCGCAGAGGACACGCCCCTTTACGACCCCCTACCCTTCAACAGAGAGAGAGAGAGAGAGAGAGAGAGAGAGAGAGA
>JABMDN010017025.1:0-14401 GCA_017165825.1 Hepsetus odoe
AAGTAAAATTAAAAATCACAGAATCTGTAAATTGTGATGTTTCAGGAGCAGGAGAGTCGGAGCTTCACTGGCCGTTATGGACTCCGGAAGAGGATAATACCCTCCAAGAGACTGAGGGACTACTTGACTGAAGAAGAGTCGACATCTGAAAGTAGCTATCCTGAGTCTAACACACAGAGTGACAGACAGACAGACAGATAGAGAGATATACATGTTGCTAACATATTGTTCTGTAGCCTCTGAGGTCAAGGGTCGTAAGAGGAAGCAGACCAAGTCTCGACGTGTGGCTACACGAACCAGAGGTGGGTACAACACAGGCCTGGAAATATATTATTATTGTTGTTGCTTTTGTTGGTGTTATTTTTATTCAAAATGTATTTATTTATTCATTCATCCAGTGGAAAAAAACAATATCTATACATTATCCTTCATACTTATTTATATTTAGGTTTCCTTTCATGTCAACTCTACTTTACAACTTTGTTTTTTATATCACATAAACAAAAATTTCTTTCTGTAATTGTTTTTTTTAATTTCATTTTTTTATTTTTAACAAAAGTTATTGAACTAAAAAGAGTTCACCAAGTTATGAGGACATTAATTTTCATTTCAGTATTGCGATTATTATTTTGATGTAAATTAGAAAGGCAGTTGATTAAGTGGTTGTTGGACTTGCTTTTACTCTTTATATTTTGACTAACAAAAATCATTTTAACATGCTATAATCTTCATATAAAAAATAATTAATAATTCATTAAATTGGATCATTTAATTTTGAAACATTTGTTTTTAAAGTCGTTCTTTAAATATGTTCATCATGGGTTTGAGTCCCAGACCAGTAGAGTGTCCTGAGCTAGTTTTGAACGAGGTATTGTCCCCGAAAACGTCTCCCCCGGGTGTCAGATGTATGGCTGTCCCCTGCTCCACAGCGTGTGTGGGTTAAATGCAGAGAAGCATTTCATTTGGTTCACTGTGTGCTGTGCTTTTACAATAAATACACACTTCACTTCATGATACTAACCATAAAAAAAGTCAGAAAAGAAGTTTTTTTATGTCCAGACTCTATCTGCACTGACGTGTATGTAAATGAGAGAATATAATGAGTTACTACTCTCCTCTGACAGGGACAAAGCTGTCTCTGCAGGACAGAGTGGGAGGAGACAGTTCTGCCCACTTTGACTGGACTGAGGAAGGCAGGGACCCTGCAGACATGTTCTTCCCTCACTTACCAGACTCGTCCATGAGAGCAGAGGTGCAATCATATCTAATGCACATCATCTTCAACACATGAGAAATGATCTTTGACCAAACAGGTTTATCACAGTATTAAATATTACTGTGTAAGTTTTAATATTACATGTACTTTACTGCTCAGTGTTTATGTAGTGAAATGACAAGAATGCACTGCTGTACTGACACACACACACACACACACACACACACACACACACACACACACACACACACACCTTCACACTCACTCACATTCTTTCTTTCATTATTGCAATGTGATGACCTGAATGAAATAACATGTTGGAGAGGTAAAAGCAAACTTGACAAGAGGTTTCTGTTCATTCTGAATAGATTTCAGTCCCAGAACAGTGTAGATGTATTTCAGTGAGGCTCAGTGAACAGGTTTAATCTTCTTCTTGTGTTTCTATAGACTGCAGAGAGAAGGAGGAGAGATGCAGCGCTGCAGGACACACTGCGGAAGCTGAACGAGCCTCTGGCAGAGAGATTTATCGCCAACGCAGCTGTCCTTCCAGACCTTCGTCCATTCCCAACCACAGCTGCTTCATCAGCCCCAGAGACAAGCTCTCGTCCCCTGCTGATCCATGGTTACACCATACAGGAGAACCAGACCATCTTTCACTCTGTGGTGGATCCCGTGGTCAGCACATCGTCTGGACAGCCCCGTCCCTGCAGTCTGAAGCTTGGTCAAGCAGCGCCTGTGGGAGATGCTGAACTGTCCAATTCTAAGAGAGGAAACCCAGCTCCCCATCAGTGAGACCTTCACCCCTCCATCTGTGCAGCGCTTTGCTCCTCATTTCACTTTGGACACCAGTGGAGAACCTGCACCTCAACACCCTAAGAAGAGGCCACGACACTGATGTCGCTGAGAGTAGCCCACAGGATACAGGATATTTTATACAATTATTTCTATTACTGTTGTTGTTGTAATATTTTTGTTTAGTTATTGTTGATAATGTTATCATATTTTCCATTATTGTTATTATAAAGAGCAATAATTGTAGTAGTACCTTGATGATTTACAGCTTAAGTACTATTAATAAGTTAAGTAGTATAATTCTGATACACAACAGTAATAGTTATTCATTTAATTTATATTGTATTATATTAATTATATTATTATCTGTTGTTCTTCCAGACATTCATCCATTCCAGGCCACTGCTCCTTCCTCAGCCAAAGAGACAAGCTCTGGTCACCTGCTGATCCATGGTCACACCATAGAGTATCTGTGGTGGACCCAATGGTCAGCACATCATCTGGACAGCCCTGTTGTCCCTGCACTCTGAAGCTTGTAGTTGTTATTATTATTATTATTATTATTATTATTATTATTATTATTATTGTTGTTGTTGTTGTTGTTGTTGTCGTCATCATCATCATCATCATCACCATATTGCCATCATCATTCATAATACCATTATATTATTATTGTTTTATTATTATGATTATTATTATCTGTTATTATGATTATTATTATCATTTGCTATTATTATGTGTTATTATAAAGAGGAATAATTGTAGTAGTACCATTATGATTCATAGCTTTATTATTATTAGTGTAATGGCTTCAACTACTGTTATTTTAGTTATTAATGATAATTATTATTGCCCGAACTAACTCTTTGTACTGCTAGTATACCCAAGGGGGTTGGGTAGCCAGACAACCTTGGACCCTCAGAGGTTTTTTTTCTCCACACAGTGGAGTTTTTTGGTTCCTCTCCTCCGTAGTCGTCTGGCTTTAACTTCTAGCCGTCAGTTTTTAGACCATGACTATAATCTATGCTTTTTATTGTTGTATATTTTTCTTTTCATGTCATATTTTGTTATTTTTAAGATTAGAATTTTTCTGGTTATGTAAAATAGCAAGTAATAATAATAGCAAATTGTAAAAATTCTGGCTATTAAAATGTTTCCAGTTTATTTCTTATTGTGTTTTATTGCTTGTGTGCTGAAATGCGGAACACTGAACACTGTGTTCTCTAGATGTACAGTAAGATGGTGAACTAATAAGCATTGATAAGATTTTCGAGAAAGTTATGAGCTGTGGAGGACGTTATTGTGCGGCTAACACAACCCAGAAGTGATGTAAATAAATTAGAGCTGTGAATCTCATATGTGATGAGATGATGATCTGAGATTACTGCTGACTAGGGAATAATAGCTATATTGTCAACTTGGACACCAAGTGTAAGGATCAAGTCTAAAGTATGATTGTGACAAGGAGTGGGTCCCATTACATTCTGGACAAAACCCAAAGTATTAAGGATGGATGTGAATGCTAATTTCAAGGAGTCTTGCTCTTTCTCTACATGGATATTAAAGTCTCCAACAACTATAACTTTATTTTTATAAACTGCAAGGCTTGCTAGAAAGTCCCTGAACTCCTTTAAGAACTGTGAGTAGGGTCCTGGTGGCCTATAGATGGTAATCAGTGAAAAAGTTGTCTTTTTTGTAATTGAGTTTATGTTTAGATAAAGGGTTTCAAATGAAGAGATGTTTAAACGTGTTCTCTGACTGAACAGTCCTTCTTATCTATGATGGTAAGAAACCTGTTAATGTTTTATTTTAGTTTAAATTTCTTGTAGAGCTGCTTTAATCTGAATGAAAACTTCAGGATAAATCTGTGAAAGGTTTCCTCATCCATCCTCCACTGCTGCAGCTAAACATGATTAATAGAAATACTTAAAAAAGCAACCACATTACTTATTAAAAAAGATTTTAAAAAATGAAACAGAAGAGCTCCCTGCGATGGGCTGGCGTCCTGTCCAGGGTGCGTCCCCCGTCCTCAACCTGTGTGCGCTGGGTTGGACACCAGCACTGCCCCGCGACCCCGTTTGGGACACGCGGCAGATAATGGAAAAGGGAAACAGAAGAGTTGGTTTTAATTGTGAAACATGTTTTAAGCTGTTGTGGTTTTTTACAAAACATTTGCATTTCATATTGAATTTCAAAAAACTGTTTTTTATGTTATTATATTACAAAGAACAACAACAACACCAATAAAATTTTATGTTTCTCAATTCGATAAAATGCATGATATCTTTCAGTTTCATCACAAGAAAATAGCAGAAAAACATTTTTGTAAGTAACTTTTTTAAAATACATTATTACAAATTTCATCAAATTAATCACACCTTAATTTTAATCACAGCAGCACAGATTCGTACTGGAGCTACCAGATTGCTGGGAAATTACTGCAGAAGTGATAAGGCAGATGGCTAGAAATGTACTTGGTGTGACATCTGGAAGGAAGAAGGAGGATAAGGAAACCTGGTGGTGGAACCACAAAGTCCAGGAGTGTATTCAAAAGAAGAGGGTGGTAAAGAAGACATGGGACAGTCAGAGAGATGAACAAAGTAGACAGGTATACAAGCAGATGAATGGCAGGGCGAAGAAAGCAGTGGTGAAAGCCAAAGAAAAGGTGTTTGGCGAATTGTATGAGAAGTTGGACAGTGTCGAGTCATCAGTTAATAAAGTTATCAGTTAATAAAGTTCAGTACAAAGCTCTCAGCTTTGCATTGATGTCCAGTTTCTACATTTCCAACACTTTCTACAGTCTCGCAATGACACATAGTGTAACGGTGGCGGGGTACCGGAAGGACGTCAGCTCGGAGCCAGGAACATACTTTTATTAGTCACACTTACACAAACAAGGAACGGGGGACTGCAGTTCTAAACCTGAAACCCTAGAACTGGGGAACTGCAGTCTAACCCTAGAGACTAAGGAACATGGACTAAGTGACATACCAAGTTATAAACACTAAGGTACATACACAAAAACCACCCGTTACGCTTAGGCTTAACCTACCTAATGAGCCGCGCTCTGTTCTGACTCATCGGGGCTTAAATAGTCAACCCCAATGATGCACACCTGCCTGCAGGGGCTCAGGTGTGCTTAGTCAGAACAGAGCGCCCTCTAGCGTACCCATAAGACCTCCTGTGACAAATACCTTGTGTGATAGAGAGCGCCCTCTAGCGTGCCCAAAACACAACACAGGTGACAGAGGGCGCCCTCTAGCGTGCCCAAAACACCCCACGTGTGACACATAGTCACTTTCACTACACTTGTTTTTTTTTATGCAGGCCACTTCAGTGTATCATTTGTTAAGTATAAATCCACGATGCCTTAACAATTTATATCTGTTGTATCGGTATTATATATAATATTTAATATTTTACATATAAAGTATGATAAATCCAGAAATGCAGATAACAGCAAACAATAAATTATCAGCCTGCTAGTATGTACTGAAGTTTTTGATCTGACCAAATCCTTTCTTTTGCAAACATACCAGCAGAAGGAGACGAGACCTAGACACCAGAGGTTTAACTATGAATTAATGTATTTTCTATTCAGCAATGTAGTTGATTTCCAAAAAAAAAAAAGCAAATAGAAGACCTTCATAAAGGGTAAAAGTACCCTTCTACTGAATCACCTTAATGGCAGAAAGACATGCAAAGCTACTTTGGGGTAGGTTTAGTCAGATGGGCTTATTGAATTGTTTTTAGCCAGTGAATGTCGAGGAATGTCATTGATTACTTTTACTTTGAAATTCAATTCAATTCAATTCAAGTTATTCTTGTATAGCGCCTTTTACAACAGAGTTGCCCCAAGGCACTTTACATTGGTGATAGATGGTAAACAGGTTACAGTAATAGAAGTTGAAGTTAAAGCCAGACGACTACGGAGGAGAGGAACCAAAAACTCCCCAGTGTGCAGAAAAAAACCTCTGAGGGTCCAAGGTCGACTGGCTACCCAACCCCCTTGGGTATACTAGCAGTACAAAGTTTGTTTGGTTTTAACTCCAGGATCAGTAAAGAGTCCCAAGCTGCTTCCCAGGCTCAGCGAATCGGGTGTGGCCCCAGGTACCGATCAGCCGCCCGGGTCCCTTGGCGCATCGGATGCACCGCACAGACCAGATGGTAGCTCGGCATTGGACTCAGGTGATGACCACAGCGTGCCCCCCCGGACATGTGGGCAGAGAAATGGAATGGGGATGGTCAATAATGAGCAGGATCCAGTAGTGACAGACACAGAAATGAAACAATACAGTGCGATGGCATGTACAGCAGCACCAGAGACATTAGTAATGGTGCACTATGGTGACTGGTGCGGGTAAGCTAAACTAAAAAAGTAAGTCTTCAGCCGTGATTTAAAGACTGAGACTGATTCGGCATCCCGTACATTGTGGACTTTGCCTTGGTAATAACAGAAATTAGGTCAGAGGGATCGATGCGATTAAAATCACTAAAATATTATGAGCACTGCTCTGGTAGTGGATTAATTTGAAGGCTAATAGGGCACATTTGGAGCCTAATGTTAATTTACCATTAAAACCTTAAGAAACCTATCATTAGTAATACTACACGCTGGCCTTCTATCAGTTTTGTTTGTTAGCTGAGCTTGTGTCTGAAATAAATAGCGGGGCTTCTGCTTGTTGTTTTCAATAAGTGTTGAATAGTACTCAGTGCGAGCACTATATAGAGCCTTCTTATATTGTTTTAATTTAGTGAACCATAGAACCTGAGAGACTTGGAGACCTGTTGTCTTCCATCTGCGTTCTAGCTTACGGCACTCCCGCTTAGCAGCCCGTGTGTGATCATTGAACCAGGGAGAGTGCCTGATAGTTCTAACCTTCTTTGTCTTAATTGGGGCTACCTGATCAAGGATCTGCCCAACTACTGTATTGTACATGTCGGTGATGTCATCAACAGTTTTATTACCGGTGAAGTCTTTCTCTGTTACGGCCTCTATAAAGTGGATACATTTAGCCCTGTTTAAATGCAGCTTATTACAAATTGCATTCTTGCAACTGGAAGATGTTTCCAAGGGGGTGATATCAAGGTATGAGGGACAAGAGAACCTAGACAATGAGGGAGAGGGAGAGGCAAGAAAGTGCATTGGTCACACTTGCCATGACTTCAGAACAATTATCACAGACCATGTAGTCTTATGTGTGTGTTTTTTGTTTTTTTTTCTTGGTTCAAGGCCTTAAGTTATCAGGTCATTTCTATATTCATATACGATACTGAGCAAAAGTTTCAGGCAGGTGTGGAAAAAATGCTGTAAACAAAGAATGTTTTCAGAAATATAAATAATGATTTTTTCTTTTTAACAATTTACAAAATGCAAAGCGAACACAAGAAAAATCTAAATCAAATCAATATTTGGTGTTACTACCTTTTGCCTTCTAACCAGCATCAATTCTAATGGCCCCCACAGAGCCCTGATCTCAACATCATCCAGTGTGTCTGGATTGCATGAAGAGACAGAAGGATCTGAGGAAGCCGACGTCCACAGAAGATCTGTGGTTAGTTCTCCAAGATGTTTGTAACAACCTACCGACAGAGTTCCTTCAAAAACTGTGTGCAGAAGAATTGGTGCTGTTTTGAAGGCAAAGGGTGGTCACACCAAATATTGATTTGATTTAGATTTCTCTTGTGTTCATTCACTGCATTTTGTTGATTGATGAAAATAAATGATTAACACTTCCATTTTTGAAAGCATTCTTTGTTTACAGCATTTTAAATAGCAGCCCAATGAGTCAGAGCACGGTTCATTCACAAGGCAAAGCTTCACGTTATTGTTTTACGTTTTGGTAAATTTTGGTAACTTATGTTCCGGACTCCTGGCTCTACACTGACGTCCTTCCCCGCACCCTGCCACTGTTACACCTGCCTAAGACTTTTGCACAGTACTGTATATTCAGCCTACATTCATTTGAATGCAACTTTGTGAAAAGTTTTTAAAATTTAGAAAAATTATAATTGTAATTCTTTAGAGCAAAAATGGCTTAAACTGACTGTTCAAGCTGAAGAAGTTTCTCAGGTATCTTATGACTACTAACTCAGATTTAACATTTTAGTGATATTTTTTAGTTCTTTGAGAGAGCGTCACGTTACTGGAGAGGTAGTATACAAGTGATGACGAGATCAGTCTGGGCTGGCAGTCTTAAGCGTGCCTGGTCTGATTTTACCCTTTATTTTTAAACATAAATAAATAAATACATTAATAAATAATTGTAATAGTTGAATGATCATACTCGGTACAGTCATTTAAGTGTAGCAGTCACTCTTGCTTTAACCTGCAATTGTATCGATTTAAAAAGTGGTCTTTTGAACCACTGATATCTACATCTTATCATATCTTTATTGCTAACTTACAGTGTGTTTCCTGGTGTCACGGTGTGGTGTTGAGGGCTGGACGCCAACGCAGAACCAAGAGCTTCGTACTGAACTTTAATGACGCATAACGTGCACAGAACTCAAAGCTAAACATAACAAACGTAAACATAACAGGTGTAAAACATAACAAAGAATCTCACAGTGCGCACACAGACTTACCAGCGCCCTGCTCTGATTCATTGGGGCTTAAAACGCCAACCCCCAATGAGGTACACCTGGCACCCAATGCCCAGGTGTGCACAATCAGAGCAGGGCGCCCTCTACTAGCACCGAACCGTTACACCTGGTAATGTCATGGTCAATTTTTCACCAAAGCGCAATAATAAGTATAAGCAATAGCAGTTAATTTACATTTAAAATATGAATTGGTCAATTGCAGGCTCACTTGTATGGTACAGTATTCTTTTATGTTTTGTTTGTGTTGTCTGGTCTTTTTCACAAAGTGCTGCAATAGACTGAATAGAAGAATAGCAAATGCTGGCTCTTGTTGAATAAAGTTTTGTTTAAGTGGGAGCTGTCTGGAACACTCTGAATGATGTACAGACTATATCATTCGTAACTGAAAGTCATAAAATCGTAGGTAAATAACTTTCAATGGCAAAAGAAAGCCATCCAGTTAAAAAAAAAAAAAAAAAAACAGGTGACTTGCCCCTGTTTTTAATATACTTTATGTAACAAAGCATTTCATCCAAGAGATTTTCAGAAAGGGAATTTCAGAAACTTTCAAACAACAAAAAAGTAGTATTTAAAAATGAATGAATGAATGAATGTAGAAATATGCACTGATTTGATTCTTACCAGGTTTGATGCCTCACTGTGATTTTTGTACGTTTACATTTACAGCATTTATCCAGATCGACTTGTATCAGTGCTTTATCTGCACATCTGATCTTCTTTCTGGTGATGTGCTAAAGATCAATAACTGCTGATGAACTATATTTTAGCCAACAATCTTAACCCTGCGACTGATAGATATTTCTGCCAAAAGATAAGTACCAAAAGTTCTTTTTGTAGAGGAGAAGAAAATGTAGGCAGGTATGAGAGTAGAGCTGGATAGGGAAGGTTAGTCACTTAGGTGTTCCTTGAGGAGGTGGGTCTTCAGATGGTTTTATAAGACAGCAAGAGATTCAGCAGCAACCACAAGAGGAAGTTCCTTCTGAGGAGCCAGGACGGAGTACATTTAATGTATATTTAAAGAAATTTTATGTATTTAGCCAAATAAATGTATTATATTTTTTTCCAAATGTTATCCCATGTATGTTCTTTGGCATATTATCCGTTTTTGGCAAATACTTGGTCATTTTATTCTTTACATTTCTATCCAGGGTCTAACTCTACCAGCAACAGGTTGCATAAGCAACTTAGGATAAATCCACTCTGTCAACACCTTAAGCAGCGCATATTAAAAACAGAGACAAAACTAAGATAAAAAAAACAAATAAAATAAATCATGTTAGTCAGAAAAAATAGTGAATTTCTATGTGTGCTCTAAGATAATGATCACACATTTTACTGCACTGTGTGTGGTTAACAAATTATTTTTTTCATCTACTAATGAATTACTATGCAGTTTTGTGACAGATTTGCATATAATCGTCAAGAGTTCGTTATTTTAACATATATAATAATTTAATCAACATTTGAAATAGCAGATATTTCCTCCAATAACATACTGTAATCCTAACAAATGTAAGTAAAAAGAATATGTAAATCAGTCGGTTAATATTGCAACTACATAATGAAATCTTAATTCAGCTGAGCCAGGGTGACATTTGGAGAAAAAAAGATTTCAGCTTTTAGAGTGGAATAAAAAAATCTTTTTTTTTTTTTTTTACCAGAAGATGGCAAACACTAACAATTCAATTACTAACCGTACAAAGTTAGTTTGGTTTTAAACTCCAGGATCAGTGAGGAGTCCCAAGTTGCTTCCAGGTACCGATGAGCTGCCAGGGTCCCTTGGCGCATCAGATGCATCACACAGACCAGATGGTAGCTCGGATGGTCAGTAATGAGCAGGATCCAGTAGTGACAGACACAGAAATGAAACAACAGTGCGATGGCATGTACAGCAGCACCAGCGACATTAGTAATGGTGCACTATGGTGATTGGTGCGGGTAAGCTAAACTAAAGAAGTAAGTCTTCAGCCGTGATTTAAAGACTGAGACTGAATCGGCATCCCGTACAGAAGCAGGCAAGCTGTTCCACAATCTAGGGGCCCTGTAACTGAAAGCTCGTGCTCCAATACATTTATTTATGCGAGGGACAATTAGGAGATCTTTATTCTGGGATCTAAGTGGGCGATTAGGTGTATAGGTATTAAGCAGCTCGGTTAGGTATATTGGGGCAAGACCTTTAAGTGCCTTGTAAGTTAAGAGGAGGACCTTGAAGTCAGCCCTGTACCTAACAGGAAGCCAGTGAAGCGAGGAGAGTAGGGGAGTGATGTGGTCGTACTTCCTGCTCCTGCCAACAATCCTAGCGGCTGTGTTCTGAATGCGCTGTAGGGTGCTTAATGTGCCCTGAGAGCTTCCAGAAAGTAGGGCATTACAGTAATCTAATCTACTGTATACAAATGCATGTACTACTTTCGCCGTGTCTTCCATTGACAGAAAACGCCGTAGTTTGGGAATGTTCCGAAGGTGCAGGAAGCATGTCTTCGCAACTGCATTAACATGGGGATTAAATGAAAGATTTGAATCGAAAATAACACCAAGGTTACGTGCCCTTTCTACATCACTACTACAAAACAAGAGCAGCTCAGTTTTTTGGGGGTTTAGTGAGAGGAAGTTATTATTCATCCAATCCCTAATATCACTGAGGCAGCTAATTAAAGTGCCGGTTGATGCTTTATCACATGATTTAACAGATAGGTATAGCTGAGTGTCATCAGCGTAGGAGTGGTAACTAACATTATGCATCCGTATAATAGTGCTTAGTGGGAGCATGTAGAGGGAGAAGAGCACTGGGCCCAACACCGACCCTTGTGGGACTCCATAGTTAACTAGTGACATGACACTAACTATCACTAACTATCTTCCATTACATTCTCTCTCCCCAATATAGAATCTGGTTCAAACACAACAAGGACACAGCATTCAAATAGTGAGAACAACTAAACACAGGTTACAAAGCAATAGCATATCCTGCAAATATTTTTGAGATTTGTTGTGAAAATCAGTGCACAATTTACACTTTTGCAAAGTAGGCCTACCTCACTAATGAAGTACTTTTTCTGGTCAAGAAGTTCAGATTTAAATGCAAATGTTTTATTTCCATGTATCCCAGCCAGAGTTAAAAAAAGAATTTTATTTAGATTTTTTTTTTCTTTCAGGATATTTTTTTAGGATTTTTTTTTTCAAAAAGAATACCTCAGTAATCTTTCTATTTAAACTGAAACTTACTAACACCTATATTTCCCATGTAAAACAGTTATGCACCCATTACTCATTTAATCAAACAAAAAAGGTTTCATTAATAAAAGGTTAAATTACACCAGCCACACTTAAGACTGTCAGCCCACACTAATCTCATCATCACTCATATACTACCTCTCCAGTAATGTAACACTCTCTTAAAGGACTCAAAAATATCAAGTAGGCAAAAGTCTCTCAAACTCCAGAAAACCAACATGAGAGTCAACACAACTTCCCACAATAAGACCATCATGCCCACAGTCAAACATGGTGGTGGTAGAGTGATGGTTTGAGGTTTCTTTGTTCTTTGTATTGGGTTAAGGTATGCAGATGCAATCATTTGTAGTGGCCCAATAAATGTTCTGGCCTGAAGTTCACTGAGATGTTATGGGATCAGCTAGAGGACAGGTTCCCACTTTGAGTCTTGGCTCTCCCCAAGGTTTTTTCCTCCCGTTTTAGGAAGTCTTGCTTCTGCCACCCTTTGCTTACTAACTTGGGGCTCAGATCTGAATTCTGTAAACCTGCTTTGTGACAACAGCAGTTATAAAATGTGATATATAAATAAATCGCAAAAAGACAAAAACCTCCAGTATGACCTAATTAAAATGTTATTGGTAAGACAAGACAAATGTATTTACAATATGACATTAAATTATGTTGTGAGTTGTGCAATATATTACCTTTTGAAAGTAACTACAACCATCATTTATTTTCACACAGGAGATGATTCTACTCTCCCAGAGACACAGCAAATATTAGATATTGCATTACTCAGACTCTTACCTGACCCAACTATTCACAGCCTATTTCTTTTGTAGGAAATTTATTCTCTAGGGCTAGACCACCACAAGTAAAGAAAAAGACGGTTTACCATCACAGTAATCTGTTCTGGCTCCACCGTTTTGTCTTCTCTCTTCCATTTTGTCTTTGTTTTACATTTTTCCCTCCAAAGATAAATTTATTTAAATGGTAACCAGGCTGAAAGTATGTGTAGACAAGCTGCAAGGTTTCCAACTCATTCAGTAGCTTCAGTGCCTCTTGGCAAGAATTATCCATGTAGTTTGAACTGTTTTACTTGCAAATGTATCCTTTCCACGTTCATTTCCTCCTTATATTGCCTTAATCTCTGCCTTACATTTACAGCATTTAGCAGACGCTGTTATGCAGAGCGACTTCCATGTCCTACTTACAGGGACAGTACCCCCCCTGGAGCAAGCTCAGGGACCCAGTCGTGGGATTCAGGTGTCCGCAGGCAAGTACTCTACCACTAGACCACCAACACCCTCCTCCTCAGATATGAAGTACAATATGGATGCAATTATTGGGATACACATCTTAATTACTGTATTTAGTGGATGCCAGAAGAACATAACCCACCTGCTTTGTGCCAAATGTAAAGTTTGGTAAAGGAGGGTTAATAATTATTAAATGTTTTTCAGATGCTAGTCTAGGACCTTTAGTCCTATTCATGAAGTCATAGTTGGATGAGTTCAAAGTGGAAGCACTTGACTTGTCTTCACCTCAACCCCACCAAACATCTTTGGGAAGAACTAGAACAAAGACTGAGCCAAAACTGTTCATCCAACATCAGTAACATAGCAAATAGTAAAAAAAAATTAAATGAGGAATCTCATCTCTTTGAACGAGACAGGACACATGATCGTGTACATGCTTGGAGCTGTGGGTCTGTTTGTTGTGAATTCTGTTGCACTGGTATCAGAACTAATTTTAAAAGCATGCGAGTAAGCTCTGTATTGTTTACTAATCCTAACTTTTATTTTTCTTTTTTTTTTTCCTTTTGGCTGTTCCCACTAGGTGTTGCCATAGCAGATCATCTGTATCCATTTCTTCTGGTCTCCTGCATCTTCCTATTTCACAATGACTACCTGCATGTCCTCTCTCAGCACAATCATAAATCTCATTGTTCTTCCACTTCTCCTCTGGTCTGGCAGCTCCATCCCCAACGTATTTCTCCTGATACACTTTTGTCTCTCCCCTGGACATGTCCAAATCAATACATTTACATTTACATTTACGGCATTTAGCAGAAGCTCTTATCCAGAACGACTTACATGTCCTAATTACAGGGACAGACCCCCTGGAGCAATTCAGGGTTAAGGGTCTTGCTCAGGGACCCAGTGGTGGTAGTGCCAAAGGTGGGATTTGAACCTGGGACCTCTTGAGCCACAGGTCCATAGACAAGTACCCTACCACTAGACTGTTTTAAATATATAGCATGATCTTTTATCAATGTTATTTACAGAGCAATTTAATATAGAGCTATTTTAATATATGAAGTGAAAATGAAAGTGACACCCCTCGCCATTTCAAGGTCACAGCACAGCAGACAGTGAACCAACAACGAAATTGGTCCTCTGCATCTAACCCATGCACACTCAAACACCGTGCAGCAGTGGGCAGCTATTGAAAGCGCCCAGGGAGCAGTGATTGGGACGGCACCTTGCTCAAGGGTACCTCAGGGCAACCTATTGGGAAGGGGTTTGAATATGCAGTTAAACTAATAATACCTTTTCTGTAAGTTTCACAGATGGC